>OU860792.2:0-270989 GCA_917862395.2 Heliconius sara
AAGCTTTTGAGCAATATCGGCAAGATATATTACGAATGCTTCTCTTCTGTCTCCTGCCCAAGTTAAGATGTTGTTAATTAAATAATTGGGCCAATGACAACCGTTGGCGACAGGCGCGAGCGCATCTACGACGTTTTAGAAATTTATACATAATAAAATTAACTTACCTAATAGACAACTCCGGATCAATTGATGCAAATTTCCTTATTTTGATCCATATAGAAAATATAATATATCCAGACCAAAATTCTTCACAATAAAACTTTCTTTTCTATTAAACTTTTCAGAAACTTTTAAAGTTTTGTATTACTTTTCAATAGAATAAAGCCTCTTTTAAAATACTCAGTCTCAATAAGAAATTGTAATTAATATATAAAAAATACCACTTTAATAGTAAAATTAGGTATAACAAAACTTTCTCTGTTGTTTTTGACAATTGACTATTGAGTAAATTGACATCATTCGAACCATAGACAAGTAACTATCAAAATTCTAACCATAGTACCTAAAGCTGTACCATAAAATATGAGAACCTAGTGTAAGGACACTCCGTTTCCCATTTTCTGCCAAATTCTGGAGGCATTGCCGTAGGAATGAAAATATCAAAAATTAGAAGAAAATATCAAACAATAATCTTGAGGGTGTTTATTATTTTGAAATATGCTACTGCTTAGGTTTGTTTGTAACTTATAGGATCAAAAAAACTTTTCACAACTTATAATATCTCAAAAAATCTGAAAAATATATATAATAATAAGCTTATTCATGAATAGCCACGCTTATTATAAATTTGATAATTATAATTATATCATATAGATACAGAGAAAATAAACCTTGCTAAAAATGTTAAGGATTGATGCAAGTGCTCATAATATAAATTAATTGAAAAAGTTAATTTCATGGAAATTTGAACCCCTTTTTGCAGTCTACTTACTAATAGACTGTCACTTATACTATCAAAACCGATCAATACATTTGGTCTCTTTTTAATCACAAATAGATATACATACATAAACCGATAAACAAATTACTCTTTGCATCCTGCAATCGTGTAAAAATAGACCAAATGAAATGTTGCTAGAGACATTATCGATTATACTTAAATTTAATGTCAAAGACATGAAATTTAACACGCTTTAATCATATTTATCTACACATTATAATGGTTACGGTACCAGTCTACTAACTACAATGTGTAACACTGAAGTTTTATTATGAATTAGAGTAATCGAACTTGGCGGACACACTGCCGTATGTCTAGATGTGTGCGGCTAGCCGCATACACACAATATTATTAACAATAATCTTGTTCAATATAATATGCCCCGCATACTATGCAATATTATTGACAATATTTTGTCGTAAAATCGTGAGTCCAATTGAAATATTTAATATTTTCATTTCATTACTCTGGTATCGAGGCAAAGCGCAGCGTTGAGTTCCACCACTCAACACGCAATGCCTTCACAATTCGGTGGAAAATAAGAAACAGTGTCTTAATACTAGATTCTGTGTGTTGAGCTAGTTTTACTTACAAAGGATAATTTGAAAAATACATAAGGATGAGGGATATTTTTCTTAGTTTTATGATACGCTTTAATAGATGTATTCCCTGCTCTGACAATAACCTCTCTCCCCGTTATTGTAGTGGCACAAACAGAATTTCTAGAATTCTACAAAAAATATTGAGAAACCGGCTGCACACACAATATATTCTGGCTGTGTTAGCCAGTGAGTGTTTCACAGCCTGGCCTCACACGTACAATAATATTGTCAATAATGTACGTATTGTCAATAATATTGTGTCTAGCCGGTTTTTTGATATTGTTGAATATTATTGTAGATTTTTAGAAATTAAGTTTTTTTCTAGAAATTCAATTTTCACGGTAACATCAGAGATATTTTAGTTAAAAAAACTTAAAAGGAGGCGAACGCTTATACTTTTTATTCAAGATGGACGATGAAAACAGTGTAAATAGCAAAAATAATAAGCATGGAATTTTTTTTTTAATAAAATCTATTCCTCTGTAAGTAAAATTTGCTCCACGATTTGTGCCGCACGCAGCGTAGCCAGAGGTAACCTAAGGATATTATTTCATTAATTATCATAATAAAGGGACTAACTATCTTCACCATGGTATTAAGAAGTGGTTCGTTAGTAACCTTAGACCTTCGCCAAGTTCCCCATTTTTCTGGAGTGGCGGAACTCAACGCTGCGCTATTCCTTGACCAGACCAGACTTCTGACAATATTTGGTCAAAAAATCTGACGCAGTCGCTCAGGAGCTGTATTAGTATGAGTTAAATCTAAAATTGATGGAAAGAAAAAACCGTTCCTTTATTTATTGTAGCTTACAAAAATGGAAATGGAAAACTGGATGAGAAAAAATAACAGGGTTTAATAATTTCAATATTATTGAGGAACTACAACAGAGGCCATTCGTGGCTCAATGGCTCAAAATAGAAATTTATCGCGATATGCTTCAATTGATGTATTCCATAGCTATGAATAAGTTGCCCATGTTTGAATAGGTTATATTAAATATTATTTTTTGTTGGGAGCAACATTATTACATTAGTTTCGCTATTTACACTGTTTTCGCCGTCTTAAACAAATAGCATAAGCATCCACCTCCTTTGAAGTCTTTTTTTTAATTAAAATATTGCCGTGTCCTGCCTTCCCCCGTGATATGGCCGAGATAAAAACAGAATTTCTAGAAATGAATAATAATATTGATCAATATCGAAAAACGGGCCAGACAATATGTACTTTATTGATATCAATATTATTGTACGCGTTTGGCCGCGCTAGGAGTGAAACAAAATTATATTTTTGTCTATGTAGGAGACAACGGTTATTGTCAAAAATAGTAAACGTCAGATCCTTCAAATACAGGGATAGATAATAGACTTACTGATGACCACAGAGTACATTCTATATACTATAATAGAGACCAAACTTCGGCATCAAAAGTGGTAACATGGATCAACGCCATCTATATGTCTTAGTCTCAACTATACAAAACAGTTATATACATATATGTATATATAACTGTGTATGCTACTATATATACCGTCGTATATATATACTCTTACGTACATATTTCGTTGCACATATTATGTAGATGTAGAAAAAGTATACGAAAATAAAATACATCTCCAATTTATTGTTTTTATTGAATCACACATTTATACAATAGATTTTAGGATAATATAATATTATTCGTAGGTAAATTGAGATTTGACCGTCGCCTACATCACAATATGTAAATTATTTTTTTACATTTTATTCAATAAATTTATTTTAAATACGATTAAATATATATACAGCATGATTAATAGATAGATACACAAACTAATACAGGTAATAGAGTAGGTAATTTCCAATTATTTTAACCCCATATAGTATGCACAGAAATTTTACCGTTTCCGAGACATTAGCCATTGTAAAAAAAATTAAATACCATATTTACATAATCAATAGCTTATATATTAAAGTATATATTATTGAATTTGTAATTTTGTTATCATCAAATGACATAAGAGTAATAATAATAATAATGTCTCAGAAACGGTAAAATATATGTCTTAAGTCAGACTAGGTGTCTTTTAAAACATTAATTGAATTTCTTCTGCATTTCTTAGGAATTTATCACTATCATCATCAATTTGCTTTCTACCAGCCAATATCCTATTGATATTTTTACAATAGTTATACATCAACCAAGAAATCACAATATAAATGATGTATCCAACTAATTTATTTTTATGTAAAACACATTATTGAATACAATAAAAATTAATATAAATATTGTAGTTTTGATTATTTCTTTTAATTTTCTTTATTCTAAATTTTGTTTGACTGTTTTATTTAACATATCTTGGATATTTGAAATTAATTTAATAAATTTTTTGCTGGGAGTGCAATGCCACTGTCAACCTGCATATTCTATATATTGTATATATTTCTTCATCTTTGGAAAATAAATTACTCATACATTAACTGTATGATTTAAAAATGTTAGTTTGTTTTTTTTTATATCCACACATATACTATAGAGGTGCTATAATATGAGAATCGGTTTCTTTCACCTTCAAAGGTGTCATTAGACAATTAAATATAGATTTAAAATCAAATGTGCAGGTCGAAGACATTTGTCATTGATGATGAGATCATATAATGATTGGCAATGGTCATTTTCACATTTTACTCCTAGGATGTGGACACTGTTTAAATTATTTATTAAAAGTTGACATTTGTTGACTCTAACTGATCACAAGTAGGGTTGTTGTTGAGGCACCTCTGACTTTTTACTGCACTAAAAAAAAATTCAAGGGTACCTTGACCTGGACTAAGCAGTCGTTTCGCATAATTTTTTTTTTGTTATTTATGGAGTCAAAAATATTGTCTAAAAATAATACAAGGTCAGCTGATTGTTTACATTCTGCAGGTAGAATTCCTTTATCTGAAAATGATGTTAATAAAATGTTAATAATTTAAACTTCACATGATTAAGAATGTATTCCATATTAGATTTTTACTTCTGTCATTATGTGTTGGCTCACAAATGATATGTTCTTAAAATATATATATATATATATATATATATATATATATATATATATATATATATATATATATGTATATATATATACTAGGTTTGAACATATCCTAGGTTTGAAGCTACTGTACTGTAAAATTTGAGTAGCAAATTTAACCATCATTTTGTTAATTTTGTCAGGGTTCACATGGCTTTCCGTTAATTTTAGAATCAGCCTGATACCATTGTAGCCAGGGTTTTCTTCATGCAATGATTGTTTGAAGACATTATGTGCCCTAAAAATCTTGTCGAAACACACACACAACACACTAGTAACGAGTACAAACTCAACAACAAGCAAAATTGTAACAGTAATAGTAAAATTAATTTACCCGAGGACCTTGAGCTCAACTCGTACTCGTACTCGAACTCGAAAATCGTACATATAAATCAATAAAGTATTACAAAAATATTCTATTTGAATAACGAAATATATTTTTTAATTTAAATTTAATAATTATTAGATAAATAGACTTAAGAATACCATAGAGCAGAGAGTTATTCAAAGTACCACAGATAGTGAAGAACGGATTGCGAAAAATATATAATTATTTAATGAGATACATAAAAAATTATTTGTGGTAAATATAATTTTATATTAATAATTATAAATATATAAAGTTAATAAATTAAATTAATATTATTGTTCGTATTCAATTTGCAGTGACATCTGTTGATGTTAATTGAAATATTCAATTCTAAAGCGACCTCTGGATTCTTAGTCTCAACTAACGCAAATATAATGCTACAAAATAAAAAGTTGTTTATAATGGTCTAAATCCTCGATATTCTATATACTTCTTAATTTACTAATATTATACGTCAAAAGTTTCCAGCTTCGTTGTACTAAGATTGTAGAGCCTGCTGATGACCGTGTATTGATGTGAATACATACAGCATTGGTTTTATATTTATTGTAAAGTGAAGTGATACTAACCGACGGTTTTTGAAGAGAGTATTTACTATTTATTGGAGTTACGGAATACTGGTATTATCGATATGCTGTTCAGTTGTTCAGATTATCATATTATAATTGTCGCCTGTTGCCAAGTATTACAAGTGAAATAATAGCCGCAAGTTGGCTTCAACGTAGAAAAAAATGGAAAACGAAAATCTATTAATACTTTATAAATATTTTCATTATAAGTTATAGTGTTCGTAGAAGTAATTATATATATCGGCGAAACGAAATTGTAGATAAGGACAAGTACTCGTAATATATTCATTATGGGTTCCACTAGAGAAACCGTAACCGTCGGACTGCTCTGCGCGGCTTGGTACACACTGAGCTCGGCCAGCAACGTCGTGGGGAAACTAGTGCTGACGGAGTTCCCGTTCCCCATGACCGTCACCATGGTGCAGCTGCTGTCCACCGTAGTGTACAGCGCTCCCGCCTTCGCCGCCTGCAAAGTACGGCGAGCTCCAAAATTTCCACGGTCATATTATTTAAAAGTGCTCATTCCGCTGGCCATAGCCAAGTTCTTCACAACAATGTTTTCGCAAATTTCAATTTGGAAAGTTCCAATCTCGTACGCGCACACAGGTGAGGAATAGCGAACGATGCGAGGGCAGCGCGAGCGGCGCGGCGAGGTATGTGGTGTCTCATGGCGTATATCTGTGCAGTGAAGGCGACCACGCCGCTGTGGACCGCGGGGCTGGCGCGCCTGCTGTTCGGCGAGCGCCAGCCGGCACGCGTGCAGGCGGCGCTGCTGCTCATCGCGGCCGGCGTGGCGCTGGCCTCTGCCACCGAGCTGCACTTCGACGCGCTCGGGCTGGGCGCCGCGCTGGCCGCCGCCGCGCTGCTGGGCCTGCAGCACCTGTACTCCAAGCGCGCCATGCGTGACGCCGGCGCCCACCCGCTGCGCCTGCTGCAGACACTGAGCGCGCTGGCGCTGGCACCGCTGGCCCCGGCCTGGCTGTGGGCCGAGGGCGGCGCGCTGCGCGAGGCCGAATGGGCGCGCGCCGCCGCGCTGCTGGCAGCGGACGGCGCGCTGGCCTGGCTGCAGGCCGTAGCGGCCTTCAGCGTGCTGGGTCGCGTGTCACCACTGGCGTACGCGGTGGCCTCGGCGGCCAAGCGCGGCGCCGTGGTGGCGGCGTCGCTGCTGCTGCTGCGAAACCCCGCGCCGCCGCTCAACCTGGCCGGCATGGCGCTGGCACTGCTCGGCGTGCTGGCCTACAACCGCGCCAAGGCGACGCCGGCCGCCGCCGCCCGCGACCGCGCCCCACTGCTGCCTATATGATGGGGAGTATTATATCATTGACATGTGTAACAGGAACTATAGCATACAATAAAAAATATTGTGCTGAATGTTATTGTTTGTAAGCATTAGACAATTTGCCAAATAAATTTTACCATAATAATAACCACTTTGTTTCTGTAACATGTAGTAGTTGCAATGTCGACCATTTATTAATCCTACAAAAGCTTTGACGTGTTGACGAAATTTGTATTAATCCACACTTAGAAAGTCTTTTTATGTTTTCTAAATAAGTATTTTTCTTTCTTATTAATTTGAAGAATTACAGAATTTTTATTTCATTAATATATATAGTATATATATATATATACTCTTCAATAATTTAATCATATTTTTGTCTCTAATTATTTTATGATTTTGCTAGAAATAGTTCTTTTTTATGCTAAGTAAATCAGATAGTAATCTGACGAAAATCTTGAAAATTCTTTCCGTTAAGATTATTTTGTTGATTGGATAAAAAGATAATTATGGTTAAAAAAATAGGAATACTTACGCATACACACGCATTACGACGATAGAGTTTTCTTAATTTATTATTTCATTGTGATTTTATCTAGTCTATAACTTATTTTAATTAATCCTTTATTAACTCTTCTTATCATTTCAAGTAAGTATATATTTTTATATGTACCGATATGATAGTACCCTAGTAGTCTAGAGAAGGATCTTTGATGACTTATGACATCTTTTTAAATAATTACGTTTCACAGATTTCCGAGTATCTTGAATTAGTTTGTTTATTTGTATGGAACTAATATAGTATTAAATATTATCTATTCTTGCAGCTTTTTTAAGTAGTTATTTATAAGTATGCTAGTACTAAATAGTTTAGGCGGCATAGCCACAAATTTTTGTATATTGTGAAGTTTTTAATATATTTTATTAATGAAATGAGTATATTTTCTTTGATTGTTACACTTAATCCCAGCGATTTTTTTGTTTTTGTGTATTATGTTAATATACCATAAATTAAATGCTATATTAATATCAAGTAACAAGTAACTTCATATTGGGGCTGAGAGCAAGCCATGTCTAAATGACACGAAATAGATTTTAAATAAAAGTTCTGCTACAACATTTATTTGTAATATAAATAAAAACCAAATAAATTAGCTTCACGTTGTATCCTGCACACAACGGGATAGGCAGAGGGAATGTGTTAAGACACTTCAATTCCCACTTTCCGCTGAAATCTGGCATTTGCACGCAAGCATTGCGTGCTAGCGGAGCTCAACGCCGCGCTTTCTTCTCTGATTGCATCAGAGGGAAGAAATAAGAATATAAATTTAAATAAATATTTCATGTCCTCGAGTGGGGACCGAACCCACAACCAGTAGATTTTGCAGTCACACTGTGCTTCTGCGCCACGACTGGCGCATTTGTAATATTGAATATCCAAAGTAGGAAACATTAAATTGCTATCTCAATAGAGTCCATAAAATGATTTATTTGCCATACATTCATCAATTCAATTAAGTTAAAGGAGGTTTAAATAAGGAGGCACAATAAATTAAATATTATAATGTATTTACATCACTCACCACAAACTCAGATACAAGATAATGTAAAAAAAATGCAGTCTTAAGAGTACTCTCGGCGCGCCTCCTGCCTTCCTCGCACTACACAGTAGTCAGCTCGCGCACTTCACACCCACTACAGCTCGTCGTGGTCGTCGCCGCCGGGCACGAGCTCGTCGTCGGCGGGCTCGTCCTCGGCAGGCTCGTCCTCGGCCGGCTCGTCCTCGACGCGCGCGTCCTCGGGCAGGCCCAGCGCGGCCTGCAGCATGGCCTCCACGCTCTCGGCGAAGTCGACGGCCTGCCCCTCCTGCAGCATGTACCCGGAGCGCAGCGCGGCCACGCGGTGCAGCGCGGTGGCCACGCGCAGCGCGGCGGCGTCGTCGGGGTCGGCGCGCACGCGGCGCAGCAGCTCGCGCACCACGGGGTGGCGCGGGTTGATCTCCAGCGCCTTCTTCTGCGTGAGGTGGTGCTTGCGCTGCGCGTCGTCGGCCTTCTGGTGCGCGTTGGACATGGCGAGGCGCTCCATGTTGCCGGTCCAGCCGAAGGCCGTGGCCACGAGCGCGGCGGGCGAGCGCGCCAAGCGCCGCGACACGGAGGCGCGCGTGATCCAGGCGCCCAGCTTGTCGCCCAGCCAGCGCGTCAGCGGTTCGAACTCCTTCTTGTATGCCTCCATGCGCTCCTTCTCCGGCTCGCTCTCGTCCAGGTCGAACACCTCCTTGGCGATGTTCTGGAACTTTTTGCCGTCGAACTCGGGCAGCGAGGAGAGGCAGTACTCGTCGACGGCCTCGGTGAGGTAGAGCACCTCGTAGCCGGCGCGCACGAGGCGCTCGGCGAAGGGCGAGCGGCGCACCTCGGCGAGGCCGGCGCCCGCGATGTAGTAGATGTGCGCCTGGCCGGGCCGCATGCGCGCCACGTACTGCTCCAGCGAGGTGCGCTCGTCGTCGCCGGAGAGGCGCGAGGAGTGGAAGCGCAGCAGCTTGGCGAGGCGCGAGCGGTTGGAGGGGTCCTCGATGACGCCCAGCTTCACGTTGGTGGAGTACTCGCGCCAGAAGTGCGCGTACTCGTCGTCGGGGATCTTACGCAGCATGTCGAGCGCCTTGCGGACGAGCTTTTTCTTGATGATCTTGATGAGCTTGTGCTGTTGCAGGGTCTCGCGGCTAACGTTGAGCGGCAGGTCGTCGGAGTCCACGATGCCCTGAATGAAGGCCAGGTAGTTGGGCATGAGCTCGTTAAACTCGTCGGTGATGAACACGCGGCGCACGTACAGCTTGATGTGGTCGGTCTTGGTGCCGTAGCGGTTGAAGGAGTCGGCGGGCTGCGCGCGCGGCACGAACAGCAGCGCGCGGAACGTCACCTCGCCCTCCGCCACGAAGTGCGCCCTGCGGACGATACATCATTTCATTGACGAAACCGACATAACAGTGTAGAAAAAACAATTGGAACAAACAAACAAGCTTATATTAGTATAGATAAGGATTATTATAAGGACTATTATCCTGGAATGACACTTACTTGGCGAGGGGTGCGGTGGTGTCCTTGGTGAGGGACTTGTAGAACTGCGTGTACTCGTCGTCGGCCACGTCGGCGGGCTTGCGCGTCCAGATGGGTTTGTTGTCGTTCATCAGCTCCCAATCCCACACCGTCTTCTCAGTCTTCTTGGGCGCCGCCTTGTCCTCGGCCGCGTCCTCCACCTTGGCGTCCTCGTCCTCGTCGCCCGCCTCGGCGTCCTCGGCCGCCTCCTCCACCGTCTCGGTGCGCGAGGCCCACAGGTAGATGGGGAAGTTGATGAACTGTGAGTACTTCTTGACGAGCGCGCGGATGGTGTCGGGCTGCAGGAAGTCGGCCGCCTCCTCCTTGAGGTGCAGCGTGATGTGCGTGCCGCGGCGCAGCGTGTCCCCGCGCGGGTCCGGCGCCACGCTGAAGGAACTGGCGTCCGAGTCCCACACGTGCTGTGCGTCCTCGTTGTGCTTGGAGGCCACGGTCACGCGGTCCGCCACCAGGAAGGCGGAGTAGAAGCCCACGCCGAACTGGCCGATCATGTCGTTGGTCTCCTGCGCGCCGTCCTGGCCGTCCTGCATCTTGGACAGGAAGTCGGCGGTGCCGGACTTGGCGATGGTGCCGAGGTTGTGCACGAGGTCGTGGCGCGTCATGCCCACGCCGGAGTCGATGACGTGCAGCATGCGGCGCTCGGGCTCCGCCTTGATGCGGATGCTGAGGTCCGCGTCGGCCGCCAGCGCCTCGCGCTCCGTCAGCGACAGCAGCCGGATCTTGTCCAGCGCGTCGGACCCGTTCGAGATCAACTCACGCAAGAAGATCTGGAAACGAATTGTATGACGTCAACTCATGGCTGATAGCGTTTTCGACATTTCAAATTTATAATCATTTTTTTTATTGGACTAATAAATTATTAAAATCTATTAAATGTTTGAAGCCAATCTATTAAATTTTTGAAGTCAAACCGCATGACATATTATTTAATGTGTGAAATTATTGAGGAATATTTGTGTCAAGTTCCCTATTGCAAGCATTTTATCACAAAGTATAGCTATCTAGGTTACCTCCTTGTTCCTATAGAGGGAGTTGATGATGAGCTTCATCATGCGGTTGACCTCGGTCTGGAAGGTGTAGTTCTGCGCGTGCTCCCGCATCTCGCGCTGCTGCGCCACGCTCAGCCCGTCGGGGGAGATGGCCTCCTCCTCACGCAGCACAGCCTCCGCGTCTGCACACAACACGCCATTTTATATATGTATTTGCAGTTCATAACAAAATTCATTTCAACATTCATATTACATTTTGTATGTACTTTTAATTAAATTGAAACAGCCATTATAATATGATGAACGCAAAGTTGCATATACCAACGACGTCCCCACAGTAAAGCAATATAGTCTCTAGCTTTTCCGTCAAAAATGGTGAAATTTGGAGTAAAAATTATATACATTTTTCATATAACTTTTTAATATGCTACTATAACATAGATCTATGTTATAGTAGCATATTCAGGACCTTTGAGTGGTGGACTTAAGGCATAAATCAAACGGGGTGTAATACACCAACAAATGACCTCATTCATTCATAATTATGCCGTTTCCTTTCCGCTTCGTTGCTAGGAGCCGTGAAGCCGATTAAATCGATTCGGTTCGATGGTGACCGGAGATGTCGGTGTTGCTGTCGGAGCACAGCGAGCACGAGGTGCCGCTCCACGCGCGCTCCTTCAAGCTGCGCTTCGCGGCGCAGCGCGAGCTCGGGCGCTCCTACGTGTCCGCGGTCAAGCCGCTCACGCTGCGTGAGTGTTGTGCGATTAGCGCGGTGCTTTGAGACGCTCCTACATATTTGAACAGATGCTAGTGTAAGCTCCAAGCACTGCGTTACTTGTTACTTCTGTTCTGTTTGTCAAAGTCATACAATTTGGGGTCTTTAAAAATAAAATAACCATTTTCTAGACATGCTTGTGACATTATAGAGTCTACGCTTTATATTAGGTTTGATTCAATCTAACGCATGATTAGTCTTTGTAAAGAAATATATTATTAATCAGATGTTGATGACTTCCGGTTGGTAAAACTAAACATTTTTAAATTGATTCAAAAAATTTCAAGTAATTTTTTTTTAAGATTTTTACATAATACCTATTATATTCAATAATCAATTAAATGACTATCACAATAAATAAATAACTAACTGCCTATAACTAATTTGGAACTGTTGACAGCGGCGGTGGTGCGAGCCAAGTTCTACCGCCGCTCCTCCTGCGGCGAGGAGCAGGAGGCGCTGGCCCGCGTGGCCGACCTGTTCCAGCGAGGGCCGCGCCAGAAGTACGACGCGCCCGTCACCACCTCACACGAGTACGTCCTCACTACCTACTGTTTACAGTTTCCTAGTGAACGCCTAATTGGCTAGGTTCATTTTATATTAATGCTCACACTAGTATTTATATATTGATTTTTTATTGACTTATCATGAATTAATAATGTTCATGAAGTTAATAGTGTTAATATTTTTTCGGTTAAAAGTTAATATGAAATAAAAATATATGTATATTACATATTTTACAATTTACTATTTTTTTAATAATTTTTACATGAGCCTTGTTGTTCAAGTATAAAGAATATATAACTATATTCTTGTGCATTCTGAACTGGGCCAGTCACTACTGACATTTCGTGAGGATCTACAATGGACGTATGGTCCCTGCTACACGCCCATCGTGTATGTGTATGGTGAATACACGGAACGTTAAGTAGTCTCTTGTCCCTTTTTATATTACAAGCATTGTATGCAGGTATGGATGGTGGTCGGACAAAAATAGAGAACATTCCTGTGGTGACCGACGACTTCACCATCACATACAGGACTCCGCATGGCTTAAGGAGAGATTGAGAGTACTCGCTACAGATGTTAGCCTTAAAAGACGATAATGTGAAAATGTTCTACAATAAAACGTGATATGTCTCATACATTGCTAATTATTTAAATTGTGTTATTTCCTTAGCCTTTGACATGTTATGTTATTGTTTTAAATTAAAGAAATTCTTTGAAGAATATGTTAAGTAAAGATAATAAAATAAAGCAATTAAGCTTCAAATCAACATTTATTTGGACACCTCAAATCAACATATTGTGGCCAGTTGTGGCGCAGAGACACAAAGTGAAATATTCCCACTCGAGGAGATGAAATATTTACTTAATATTTCCATTTCTCACTAGGTTCCCTCTGCTTGCCCAGCTGTGTGCGGGGGATACAGCGTAAACCTGATTTATTTATCTTATTTTAAATCTAAAGCGTTCAGCTTTTATTATGAAAACTCTAAAACAATATTTTAAAACCGCAATTCAATATATTTATATTAATAATCAACACACTTAGTGGAAATTTTACAATAATATACTAATATAGAAATACAATGTTCAGTCAGCTCAGTCCCTCTCTAGAGACAGAGAACATTGTAGAAAATAACTTACATATTTTAATATTTATGATTAAGTAACGTTATATTAAGGTGCAGACACCAAGCTTTCTGCCCTCTATGGAAATGTCTGTTGTGTTTTTCTTTAAATTGATTCCGTGCTTCCCAAAATAATTGATTGTTATCACACTCACACCAGGAGCACTTAACTAAAAAAGGTTTGAGTCAAATTCCACAGCGTTTTTAGAATCTTCAGCAATGATAAAATTGTTGGGGTAAGTTTTTCATAACAATTCCAAAACACCTCATGAGATTCCTCTAAAAAAATTGTAATATTATGTAGTGGTCTTCCATTGTTTGTTATAGTTTCATTTTTGCATGAGCTTTGAGCAAAAAATCATATTTTATATTGATGGTCCAACAATGTAGTAGTATTTGTCATCTTGCAAATATTGAAAACAACTCTGAATTTCATCTTCTTGTTGTTGTCCTTCTGTTCTGTATGATTACGATAGGAATTTCTGAAATGTTGGCTTGGCTTTGCTTTCGGGTTTTCCACGAGCAGTGAGGTAAGGCTCACTAGTCATATAGCCAGCATAGCTAGCATACCCATTAAAACTTGCCTACGCAGAGAAACAATGGGATAGTAATCAAATAATTTGACCGAATATCCAATTCAGTAAAGGTTATTTGGTGAAACAGCCATTTGGTGCATCTTTAATACTTATACCATTCAACAGTGAAAAAAAACAAAAAGCTGTATTTTATTTCAAACAGTAGAGAATACAAATCAATTTCTTAAATTTTAATACCTTTCAGATAATATAATAAACTGATAGTTTGTTATTTCAAAAATCACAAACCTTATTCAGGAAAAGCGCCCACAATGAAACCGATCTCACAAAATAATTATTATGAAAAATTCTTTTTAAAAAGGCTCAAGCCAATTCTAGAGAGCCAGAAACTCATCGCAGATCATTATTTCTAAAGTGCATAGAACAATAAACCTCATTGAGAAAAATTTGGAAAATAAAGTGGTCTGCATTATGTTTCATAGACTTTTCATAAAGTTTATTAAAAAAAAAAAATTAACGTAACTCATAAACTATTAACACTAATTTAAAATAACGTATATCAATCTCCCTAGATTTATCTATTATTAAAGTAGAGATAATAGTGGCCATGATAAATTAAGTATAATCTCATTAATTCTTTAAATTTCATGATATTGATAAATGATAGCCACCAGCACGTACAAAACCGGCTACGGAAAGTTTACTGTACAAGTGTACCTACCAGTGCGAGAACCTTCACGCGACGCTCCCAAGTCTACGTCTACCGTCACCTCCTCCACAGACCCGACGCCCTCCTGAGCTTGACACCATCCTGTGGATTAGTTTATCATATATATATATATATATATATATATATATATATATATACATTACACTTGAGACATCTAATATTTAGCATAAAACAAGATGAAGACATGGCATGACATGACAAGACATTTCAGCACTAGAAAGTTCTAGACAATCTGAAATAAATATCATTTGAACAACATTATTATTTCAATGTTTTTGATTTTTCATGTTATCGATTGCCATACGTGGACAAAAGCATCTAATATGTTAAGTTAAATTAACGTTAAAAATGAAATCACAAGCATACCTGAAAGTAGCAGGATGCCCGCCCCCAGTAAAATAAAGTACTTCATTTTAGTCCACTTCTGATGTGTTTTTGTTGAAATTAATTCACAATTCACAAGTTACCGGCGTCAGACGCCGTTCGAGTTCGTTCACGTTCGAGTGATCAAATTGAACAAACGAAGTTTTCCAGATAAATTATCCCAAAGTCTAGATTCACAGACACTTTATGGAAATGATAACAGATAATACCGGCGGTGATTGGGTATAATTGAAAGAGAAGTGTGACGATGTCCAATGAAAATTAAACACGCCAGGAAAACAGCAAATAAGAAGAGGTAAAATACAAATGTCTAAATGCTATTGGCTATAATGAAACGTGACAACATCTACGCTTGACAGCACGACAACATCTTCTAAGACATATATTTAATGATATTTTTAAAAAAATAATAATTGAAAAAAAAAACTAAAAAATATGTATTTGTAAAAAACTTATAATACTAATTAGCAATGTCACTTAAAAAGTAGCTTATTTTTACATTACTCTTAATTGAAAAAAAAAATAACTTTTTAGTTTTAGAGAAGTGTGTTTTTTTAAATCATTCTGCTTATTATTTTTAATTGTTTTACTTATAAAAGCGTGATTTTAAGTTTTTTCTTGCTATTACTTATTATTAATTGTAATTCCTTTTGACCTATATTCGGAAATTAGGACTATCCTTTGATGGTCGATTCCGACTCGTACTTTTCCAGTTTTTCTCATATTGTTATATTATCGGCCTTTGAAAGCAAAATTTCAAATTAATCTGACATTTTAAAGTCGGTTAAAATCACATACAAAGTTTCCGTTACATATAGATACATATAGCTTGGTAAGAAAAGTGTTTAGTAAAGAGTTTAGTGTGGTGAGTTGGTGACAAGGGGAGTGGATGTGGCTGTCAAGAACAGTACTTCTTGTGTCAGCTATGTGCTGACTTTTTCTTTCAATTCATTTAAAAAGCTTATTTTGTTATTTACCCTTTGAGAAAATGAATAAGACTATTCAGATTAGCTCTAGAAAACTAATCCACACCGTTGTCTTGCGATGTTTGGCACAAAATGAGGCTGGACGAATTTTGTCTCATCTTAACGATGTTTATTGCCGAACTTCTGAAATGACAAGTATTTTTTCGTATACAATTCTTTTCATATTAGATTTATACTTACTTTTATTGTCTAGAGCATTAATTCCCAACCAGTGGTCCGCAAAAGCCTAAATATGGTCCGCGAACGATTTTAATTTTATGACTGGGGATAGTGAGGCGAAGTTTTTGTTTAATTATCACAGTTAATTTTTATTATACCTACATGCATAGTAGTCCCTGCTACCAAGAACGATATTAAAATAGTCCTTGATCAAGAAAATTTTGGAAACCCCCGGGTCTAGAGGGCCAGATGTACTATAATCGTAATTTTATTTAAGCTTAAAATAATTTTAGGTCCCATCGGGATTATTTTGACATTTTGTTTATATTTTTTTTAATTATTAAAATTTAAGTGGGAATATAAGGTGTGTCATTATTTTAGTAGTATAACATTGCAGGAACTCTATTGCTCTTTCAAAATTGAAATATTAGATAGCATTGCAATCATTTTAAACATTGTTAGCCGTGCTTTACACTGTTTTGCCATATACTACATATAAAACGTTGAAATATTATAAGATAGTGTGTAAATATGATAAATGGCATATCTCCATACGCGTCTCAACATGTATCATGTCCACAGAACACATATACCCAAGGGTCTGATGAGCAATGTCAGCTGTCAAGTTTCAAGACAGATGGCTTCTGCCGCTTGTGTTATTGTATGACAGAATTCAAATTGACAGTCACACTCGGCGAACATTTATTTTGTATTTAAAACGATGATAGTAAATACGTAGAACTCCTTCTGTTCTTTATATAAAATGGAAGCCAAAACGTTACCTAAATCTCTTTTGGGTAAGCCACATATTAAATATCGAGAGAGCACATGGAGACTTCATGAGTTTGAAGTGTGGAGCGGGGAATTTATTTGTCGTGTTGTTGCTTTACGAATGAAGGACTCGGTGCTCGTATGGGTGGGTGGTAGAGAAGCCCAATTAAACGAAGTGGCCCTTGGAGTGCCTTTGGCGGTGGGTAACGGAGCTCTCGCCACTACTTTACTCGGAGAAGGAAACGCTTCAGGACTCGCTCGTCGTCTCACTCTGGCTCTCGGTCGACAAGTGTATGTGTGTTGTGGGAAAGTGTTCGACAGATTTACTGCTCCTCTCGTTGAAAAGGGAATAGCGGCAGAAATCAAAAATCGTGCAGATTGTTTTTAATTATTATTTACTCACTTATAATTACTGTGTGTTAAGTTAGGATTTTGTATAATAATAATAAAAAAATTATGTTTATATTTTTTTATTCTCTCCTGACTATAGTACTGGTTTTAAAAGAATAGGTAAATATCTTGACAGGCATTTTGTGAATTTAAAATAAATTGGACAATAAATATCAATATAGATAATATTACGAACAATAGTGTCTATTAAAAACAATCTAATCAAAGTAGATAAGGTAACACCATCAATTTACTCTTAGATACAGCCTTGTGGACTTTGAGGCTCACTATCCTAAGTACAACTCCATATAGGTTCCTAAGTTTTGTGCTTTACTCGGTGACAATTGTTTTATAATTTATGATATATTTATTGTGGCTAATACCTTACTTACAAGGCACTTGATATAGTGCTAGTAAATTGAGTAGTGAGCCTTGCCAATATTAACATTGTTATTATCATGTGATAATCTGGCAAAGGAAGAAAAAGAAGAGCTTCCTAAATAAATAAATAAAAAAAATAAAAACTGCTTTATTCATACAAATTTTTACAAGTCCCTGAGACTTCCCAGTAAGTAATAGAAGATACTAACGAAAATGAAGGATGACTCGCTTCCCTGTTCAGTACATTTAAGCTTTTAAATAAATAAAATAAATCTTAAGCTTTTATTTAGCTTTATTCATCTTTACAGTAAGTAGGTGTTTATATTATCATGTTTATTTGTTGTTTATTGTAAAGCCCCTCTAGGGTGGGTAAAAAGCCTCCATCTTTCTTTAAGTTGGTTTATTTTGAGCTTTGGTAATCTGATTAGTACCAGCTATTTTCATTTTTCTTTGATGTCCCCATTTTTTTACTTTGATGTCCCCATTGTCTTTTCCCAGAAGGGCCAAGCCACTTTATTATTTACAGTGTCCATCTAGGTGGCTGGCCCAACACTTTTTCAGTGTCATGGCATGTTTTAGATCATCATACTTTTGTTGCATATGTCTATGTCTATGGTACCCATGCCCCGTGAGTATCTGGGTCCTTGCGAATTAATACTTAAAAGTGACACATGACTTTATGAATAACCTCAACAGTGGGAAGTAAAGACCTGGTGTGCTGTCCTGTGGTAGAGTTAGAAAACATCTGTCCAGCTTCAACCATAGTGGCTTCCTTTAGCCTTTGTTTCAGGTAGGAGACAGGAAAACAAGTATAGAGGTAAGGATGGTGTGATGCAGCTGCAGATTTGGCCAAATTATCTGCTGTTTCATTACCTACTAGGCCAATATGTGCTTTGACCCAGACAAATTCTACGCTTCTCCCCCGTCCCTCAACCGCTGCAAGTTGTTGTGTATATTATGAACTAGCGCATTTGTGTTATTTTTATCCGCTATGGGTTGCAGCCCCGAAAGCGAGTCTAAAAGTATGATGATGTTGTTTACCATCGAAGCTAACGCCCATTGTAGAGCTCTTCCGATAGCCAGAAGGCCTGAAATAACGAGCAACTTGGATGTAATTTGTATTTGCGAATGACTATTCTGCCATCCGTGAAGTAAGCAACGAAAGCCGCTCCAATCGTGTCATCGCTGAGTTTGCTGCCATCTGTATATATTTGTGTGGTTTTTTTAATGGTGGTGATTTTTACATTTTCAGGATTGATTCCCCAGGTAGGACGGATGTATGCACAAATCGATTTGTATATACCAATAGCTTTCTGTATTATATATTTCGAATGATGAATAAATTTTAAATTGTGATCAATAATTACGCCTAAAAGTTTTATTTGCTTAACTGGTTCTAATATTTTATTACCTATTTTATGTGTTTGGGTAATTTTATTTACAGCAAACAGTAAATGAAATTATTTGGGTTTTCGCT
This sequence comes from Heliconius sara, assembly GCA_917862395.2. Classification (NCBI taxonomy): domain Eukaryota; kingdom Metazoa; phylum Arthropoda; class Insecta; order Lepidoptera; family Nymphalidae; genus Heliconius; species Heliconius sara. The sequence goes on from OU860792.2 coordinate 19,136, forward strand.
GGGCCAAATTTGAGTTTTGTGTCACTCCCCCATGTGAATATCTTTTTTAATGCCGCGTTCATTTGTATCTCGAGACGTTGGATATTTTTATTCATAGCTAAAGTTGGGCGTTATAACAAATAGCAGATAATATAATTCATTATAAATTTCTAATGTTCTAATCATTATTTATTTTCAACACTGACTGTTATTTATAATATTCGTTATCTGCTGTAAAATGGCGTGTGGCGCCTCGGTTCGGTAATGCTCGGAAATATTTAGTAGTTATTCGGCCTACATCGAGTTCAGCCAAGGTCAAATAAAATAATGATGGCGAACTTCACATCGTATAACTTCGCACAAATATGAGCTTTAACTCAATGGCAGAAAGGCCAAATATTACTTACATTAAAATATAGCTAATAACGAAAATTATAATTTCTTGTTTGATATTAGTCTGAACTTCGTTCGTTTAGTCATTGTATTATATTTATGTTGAAAATAATATAATATATTATATTTACGTTGAAAATAATATATATATATTATAGCAGTTTAAAATAGCAGTTAAAAAAATATAATATAATGAATAATTCATTATAAAAATATAACAGTAACGCCCAACACTATTCATAGCTATGACTTATATGTTATAGTCCGACACTATCGTTATTGCGTATGGGAAGCACGCGCGGTAGAATTGCGCAGAACGCGTATTTCGATATCTGCACATAGACACCCTCTCACGCCGCACCGATTCTCCGCGAGGGCTCGCGGGGGATCGGTGCGGCGTGAGCGCGGATGGTCACATCACTACGGTACAGTCGAGCTCAACGCTGTCAGTTCATTGCTATGAAATATGAATATATTATATATGATTATATATGATAGTGTCATATATACAAATGGCGCAGTAAAGCACATTTGTCTAGTAATATTATAATAATTAGCGTGTTAGATTAAACGACATGCAAAATCAAGTTATGGATAAGCAAATTTAAAAATTAAATTAAGTACTGAATTTTAATTATTATAATGGGGCCACATCAAAGTCCTCATCAATTCAAGTTCAATAAAAAAGTAAAATTGAAAAGGTAATTTTAATATGGTTTTACGTAAAATAATACAAAAATATGATTTTCTGTAAAACCATATTAAAATTACCTTTTCATTTTTTAATTATAAAATATATGCAAAAAAGTTGTAAAAAATAAAGTTTAAATAAATAAAATATTAAATATAAAAGCAAAAATTAAAAGGAATGGCGTTCAGCTACAGTGTTAATTTATAAAAATAATTAGATATCTTCATCAATTCAATCAAAAAAATCAAATAAAAAATATTTATTACCGTTTTAATTAAAAAGCAAGCAATGAAAACGATTAAAGGAATTTTTGTTTACAATTAATTATATTTTTGTTTGAACCATATGTACATTTTTTTTTTTTTTTTTTTATGGAAAAGGACAAGGCAAACGAGCGTTCGGGTCACCTGATGGTAAGTGATTACCGCCGCCCACGGCCCCGTGCAACACCAGAGGAGCTACAGGTGCGTTGCCGGCCTTTAAGGTGGAGATAGACGCGCTTTTTGAAGGTACCCATGTCATATCGACCTGGAAACACTGCCGCGGGTAGGCCATTCCACAGTTCTGTGGCGCGTGGAAGGAAGTTCCTACGAAACCGCACAGTAGTAGATTGCCACGTATCCAGGTGGTGTGGATGATATTTTAACTTGTGACGTACTGTGCGGTTAGAAAATTCGGCGGCAGTTAACAGGTCAAACAGTTCTTCAGAACACTCCCCATGATAAATGCGGTAGAGAACGCACAGCGAGGAGACGTCTCTACGCAAAGCCAAAGTGTCAAGCCTTTCACAGATCATTGGGTCCCCAATGATTCGAATGGATCTCCGTTGTATGCGATCAAATGGTTCAAGCTGATACTGGGGTGCACCGGCCCAGAGATGAGAACAGTACTCCATATGAGGCCGAACCTGGGCCCTATATAGGGCCAATCGGTGTTTTGGCGTGAAGTACCGTCTCGCTCTGTTGATGACCCCCAGTTTCTTCGAGGCCAACTTGGCCTTGCTTTCCAGATGATCGCGATACTGGTAGTCACTCGAAACATTAAGGCCCAATATACTGATACTGGGCGCGGCTGTAAGGGGAGTGTTTTGAAAGACTGGTGATACGATAAATGGGATTTTTTTTGTGGTTAACGCGCAAACTTGTGTCTTCAGGGGGTTAAACTGAACTAAGTTCCTTTCACCCTATGAGGAAACATTGTCGAGGGACGCCTCAACAGAAGACACAAGTTTATTTCGGCACTGTACAGCGTTTTCCCGAGAAAGACTTGCTCGGCCGGAGTAAACAGCGTCCACCGTGCTATCATCTGCATAGCAATGAATACTAGAATCATCTAACATGTCATTGATATGCAGAAGAAACAGCGTAGGGGACAGCACGCAGCCTTGGGGAACACCAGCGTTCACGGGCATATGGTTGGAGCAAAAACCGTCGACAGCGACCCTGATGCTGCGCCCAGTGAGAAAGCTGGCGATCCACTTGCATAAATTCTCGGGAAGCCCATAGGATGGAAGTTTGGCCAGGAGCGCCCCATGCCACACTCGATCAAAGGCCTTCGCCATGTCCAAACTAACTGCCAGGCTCTCTCCCTTGCTTTCAATAGCCGCAGCCCAACGGTGGGTTAGGTAAACTAGAAGATCACCGGTTGAGCGACCATGGCGGAAGCCATATTGTCGGTCGTTAATCAATCGGTGATCCTCTAGATAAACCAAGAGCTGGCTATTAATAATGCTCTCCATGACTTTTGAGAGCAGGGAGGTGATAGCAATAGGCCTGTAGTTAGATGGATCGGACCCATCGCCTTTCTTTGGGATCGGGTGGATAAGAGCGCTCTTCCATGAGTCTGGGACTACGCCGACTGAGTAGGAGTGTCGAAACAAACGCGTTAGCACCGGTGTCAGCTCAGGAGCACAAGAACGGAGCACTAAGGGAGAGATGCCATCTGGCCCGCTCGACTTGTGGATGTCCAAAGAGGACAGAGCTCGCCTAACAGCGGTTTGGTTAAACTTAACCTCAGGCATTGAGCTCTGGCACCGCGGGATGGTCGGCGGCGTTGTTCCTTGGTCATCCAAAGTCGAGTTTGAGGCAAAGAGAGCGCCCAGGAGATCGGCTTTCTCCTTTGCCGTATGGACCAAGATGTCATTTCCCGTGCGTAATGGCGGAAGCGAAGGCTGGCTAAAGTTGCCAAGTGCCGCCTTTGAGAGCGCCCAGAACTGATGAGTTCCGGACGGGTAGCTCCCAAGCTTCTCGCCAATTTTGGCGATATGCTCGGACCTTGCTCTGGCAATTTGCCGCTTAAAGAACCAAGAGGCTCGGTTGTACTTTCTTTTTGAGGTTTTCACCTCCGGATCCTTAGTAGCCAGTGCCTCAACCCAGATTTGATATGCCTCGCGTTTGCTAGAGGCAGCAAGCTTACAAGACGTATCAAACCAAGGCTGTGATTTGCCACCGATTGGCACTACAGTGCTAGGAATATAAAGTTCCATGCCCTGTAGAACCACGTCGGCAACGGCAGCGGCACAGGTACTAGGATCATCAGAAGAGAAGCAAACCGGCCCCCAGGGATAAGATGAGTAAAAAGTACGCATCCCATCCCAATCTGCTGACTTGCAGTGCCAGACGCGACGAGTTGCGGGTGATCTGCAGCTGCCGCGCTTAATGGGCACAACACTCCGTACCAGGCAGTGGTCAGAAGACCCCAAAGGGGCATCGACGACAACCTGGTACTGTTCCGGATGTGAAGTCAGCAGAAGGTCCAATAAAGAGGCATTATGATTGTCCACGTCCGGGAGTCGCGTAGGCGACTCAACCAATTGGGACAATCCGTTCGCCGTAGCAAGGTCAATTACAGCCCTCCCCGCGTGGTCGGTGGTGCGTGATCCAAGCCAACTGGCATTGTGCGCATTAAAGTCGCCAAGTATCACGACCTCAGCGGAGGGGACCTGTGAGAGCATATCGTCGATAGCCGATTGAATGTGCTCCATGAGCCGATCCGTTTCTGCATTACCACTGTGGGACCTGTAAAGGCATGCGTAGACTCGGGCACGATCGTCCGAGTCAACACGGAGCCAGATGGTAGACAGGTCCCGACCTTCAAAATGGGTAAGACGACGGAAACTTAGGTCCTCCCTTACGAACACAGCGACCCCGGCATGAGGTATAAAGTTATGTTCTATTTTGTAGCCGGGGTATTGGAGATAGGCTGTGTCGCTCGGTCGGGCAATTTGAGTCTCCGTCAGGAAAAACAAGGCCGGCCGTGCCGTCTCGAGATGGTGGTGGACGGCATTCAGGTTGGAATGTAGACCCCTGATATTGCAAAAGTCCACGTTGAGCGTGGAAGGGGTTGCCGTGGAGCGTACGTCTCGTTTGCCCTGTCTATAGCGCGGAACTTTGCCCTCCCCAGAATTCGAAGGGCGGCCTGAGTATGAACACTCAGGGAGGGATTCTCCAGCACCGGAGGAGCTGGTACCCTCCTGGGGTAATTTGTATTTGAGGTCCGCTATCATATTCCAAGGAGGGGTGGGGGTGGGCGCCGGGGCCCGGCATTACCTGATGCGAAACGCAGTGGCATAAAGCCACTACTTCACGCCGGTTTTAAATGCCGGGGGTGGTAATGATCCGGTCGAGTCTGCCCATACGTGTTGCCATTGCTGGCGACGTGACTCTACCACACGTACTTTAGTCGCCTCTTACGACACCACCAGTACCAGGATGATCCTATTCTAGGCCGGGATCACACGGCAAAAACATATATATTGTGAGCTCGATTGTACTTATAAAGATGTGTGGGTACGAATTTTCTGTAAAGACGTAGCGGTCACACTGACGCAAGTAACACGATAAGGCAAAGGGATACCAGACTGTTATTTTTTGTATCTCAAAATTAATTTTTATAATTTATCCAATATTTTTTTTAATATAATCTTTAAGTAAATATTGCCAGATCTTTCTTTGTCCATATTGTATAGTACTGTATAATACGCATACTGAATATTTATGTTGTACATAGGTGTATACAGTATATAAATAAATATCATGTTTCATTAGTTATGTAAGCAGAAGTTTATTTTAGTTTAGTTTGAAATGACTCCTGTTCATTACTAAAAAAAAATACTTTTCTCGAAAATTTTATTCTCGACAACGATGTATGGAACTGCTAAATTTTATCGATATCCTCATAAAATTTTTGTTTTGTATAATTATAAGAACATAAAGATGATCAGATATTTCAATTACCTTTTAATTATGATTTGCTAAGCGTTAGTAAAACAACATAACAGGGTAACACTGATCGAACGTTTTCTGCGCATAGGTATTCTGCGCAATTTTACGCGAGTACCTCCGATTGTCAAGAAGAGTTTTGACGGACTATATCCACGAATGTCCGGAGTTGGCAACTCTCCGGCAAAAGCTCTCCAAATAAGTCATCGAGAACAATGTTCCAAATGATAGGACCAAGGACTGATCCCTGAATGCAGCCCTTGGTCATAGTCTTTTCCTTGACCACATCTGCAAAATGTAACCTAACTATCCTATCCTGTGTATCATTTTGAAGAAGAACATACAGTTGCCGAGGGTAATGCATAGTTTTCAACCTTTTAAAGAGGACTGGCCACCACGCGTTATCAAAGGCGGCTTGTATGTCCAATGAAGCAGCGATTACATGTTCTTTGTTATTTTTCATTCTATTTATTGCACCTATGGCTGTTCTTCTTCGATGCTAGATTTTTTTTGCTTAAAACCGAACTGAAGATGATTATCTAATATTAAATGAAACTAATTTAATCGCTTATATTTAAGATTTTACATTTTGGAAACCCGACGTTTCGAACACTTTGCAGTAGTCCGTGGTCACGGGTAGACTGAGGTGGCATTCGTCTGTCAGTTGACATAATTATCATATCAAACTACCGCTAGCGATTTCTTAATTGCCTCGCGTACTGCCCTGGATTCCTGCAGAATGAGCTGATAGTATCTTGCCCTCTGGTCAAACCCACCATGGGTTTGAGACTTCAATGATTTTATAAGTGGGTCCCAGGTGGTGGAAAGTTTCCAGCCATCCTCTCTATTGAAATTAGGATGTTTTTGTATTTCAATAGCCTCACGGATCATCCGAGGAATGTATCTGTTTTCCTTAGCGAGGATTTGAGGATTATCAAACCTAATGTAGTGGCTGGGTTTATCCGCAGTATGCTCACACACAGCTCTCTGTCACGCTGTCTCTCTACTGTGGGTGGCTTGTTGGTATTCTTACAACGCTGGCGGGGAACTGGCAGCTTGTTCTGATGAAGAGTATTCTTCACCTGGCGAAGCTCGTCCCCTAGGTGTTCAGCGTCGCAGAGGTGGTGGGCTCTCTGAAACAAAGATTTGCCAACGGTAGATAACTGTGTAGGATGATGGTGAGATTCACCATTGAGGTATCTATTGGTGTGCGTGGGTTTCCTAATACTGTATGGCCTATTGTGCCATTAGGATTTCTAATGACTAAAACATCTAGAAATGCTAGGGAATTATTTGCTTGTAATTCTACTGTAAATTTAATATTGTCATTAATAGAATTGAGGTGGTTTAAGAATATATAAATACTGTCCGTAGGTAAAATGGTGAAAGTGTCATCTACGTACCGCTTATATATCCTAGGTAGACAGGGTGCAGAGCTAAGAGCCATCTCCTCAAAGTCCTCCATGTATATATCTGCTATTACCGGGGACACAGGCGAACACATAGCAATGCCATCTATTTGTAAATAGAATTCTTGATTGAACATAAGATATCCAGATGTGAGGCAATGTTCCAAAAGTTCAAGATATTCTATAGGCATATTGTTATCCTCTAGCTTCTTTTTGACAATCTTGATGCAGTCCTTGATGGGAATACTGGTGAACAGTGACTGGACATCAAAACTGATCGAAACGTCGTACGAAGCGTCGGGTTTCCAAAATGTAAAATCTTAAATATACGTGATTAATCCGGTTAAATTAGTTTCATTTAATGTGTGTAATAATCGTGAAAATCAAAGAACTTATTATCATTATCTAAATTATTATGAGAAATATGAAAATTGTTTTTTTCGAGGAGTTTGCCAAATACATTTAATAGACCTTAGGCCTTAATAGACCTTAGACTATAGGCCTGTACGATGCACCATTGTAGTCAGTTTTACCTTTTTTAGGTATCAGAATAATATGGGCTATCTTTCTTTGACGGGGGAAGTAACCTAGTTCCAGACATCGATTTAGAAGTGCGGTTATTATTTGAGGGTATTCTGCAGTAAACTTAAGGCAAATATCAGCTGTAAGATGATCAGGTTCAGGGGCTTTGTTAGGGTTAATTTGTTTAAGACTATCTATTACTTCTTCTTCTGTGAGTGGATGGTCATTGAGAGTATCAGGTGATTCGACAGATTGTGTACGAGTTTTTATATGTGCTTGTGGTATGTCTATAGTATCGTCAGGGTAAAACTTTTAAAGAAGGACCGTCGACAGTATCTGATGCAGAATGGGTATAGGTACCGTTCTCTAATTTGAGAGTGGATGGAGGAGTTTTCTTAGGACTGGATTTAATAATCTTATTGGTTACAGACCTCACATTGTCCTTGCCTTAGATGGTACAATAATCTCTAAAACTATGAGTTGATTCTCTCCTCAGCGCATCTATATATTTTTCCTTATCTCTTTCAGCTAATATATTACTTAATGACTTCTTCCCCTTTTCTAAATCCTGGATCCTGTGATGAAGCTTGACGACTTGACTCTTTAATCCTTCAAGTTCATCATTCCACCAAGGAATCCTACAAAAAGAATCAGCCTTTGGCCTAAGGGATGTTTCACATGCTGCTTGTATTGTCTCCGTTGAGTAAGTAACGTAATTATCTATCTCTTGTCCAGTGAAATTACAAATATTATTTACATTGAACTGCTCTTTATTAATATTTGCTCCTATAGGTGTGATGAAATGACTCCAATCTGCTGTTTTGATTGTATATATATGTACTTTGTTTTTTATTTTTCTTTATATAATTACGATTGAGATTAATGTTAAATTCTATAGCATTGTGGTGAGAGATAATACATGCTTCTAGGTTTACGCGCCAGTCACTTATAAAGTTAGATATATTGCCAGAATGCATCGTGAGATCAATTATGGACGACCTGTCGACTGTAAGCGTCACCGTTTCAAAAGTGGGAGTGCTACCAGTGTTGGATATAGGTAAATCATCACCTATTATTAGATCCATCACCTCTACTCCTCTCTTGTTGTTTCTGATGGATCCCCACTGTGTGTGCCATCCGTTGAAGTCACCGCCTATCACAATATTGACATATGGATGATTTTTTAAAAATTGCTCTATTCTGTTTATTATGTGTGTGTTAAATTGATCTTCTCTTGGTTCTATATATGTACTGACTATGTAAAGCTTAAATTTTTTCGTTTGCAAATATTATATACTAGCAGCCCGCCCGCGGCTTCGCCCGCTGAAATAACATGATTATTGATTTAATTAACAGAATGGATTGACAACTATAATGACTTCTAATGTTATTTTTTTACTACATTATCGTAATTTCTATAAGAATTTTTGATTGTTTTGAATAAAAAAACGACCAATGATCATATAATTATTTATTATACGTATATATTTTTGTAACATTACGTTCTTTTGATCTATGTTATGTAAGTCTCATCATAATTTTAAAACTCTGTTAAATGTGCTGATGTCAATGAATAATTTAATTTACTGCTTCAGAAACAGCCTTAAATGTTAAATTATTGATTTGGGTAAGAAATCATAATATTCTTTGCAAAAGAACTGTAATGATTGCATATTAACTCCTGTACAGTTTTTAAATTAGTTACATATATTATTAGATAAATTTACAATTGGTAAATATGTAGTTATTACAGTGTACACGTAGATAGGATGTTTTAGGCATTTTTATATAGATTTATTTAAAACGAACGACTGAACCAAAAAATCTATGTATGTATTGCATTGAAGATCAAATCGTTCTTTATCTCTGTGTTGAATTAATTACGATTTAAATTACTTGATTGTTATGATTTATGCAGGTAATCTCCATTAACAATTAATTTTTTTTAGTTTATTGTATAAAATATTGTATAATAGTGCTTCAAAAATATATATTTTTATCAACAATCATATAACCAAGACGTTTAGAATGTCATTCTTTGGCCTAGAATCTTACCAGCGCGATTACTATATAACATTCGCAGGCAAACTAATGGCTTGAGTTCATTCAAATGACGATAACTTTTCTTTTAGCGAACCGATTTTGATGAACCAACTTTAGTAGTTAAGTTGAGTTAAAACAAAGCAATTGGTAAAATTTTCAAGTAAATCGGACTTTCAGAGAAAAATATGGACAAAAATATCGACAGACAGACAGACAAGAAATTAAAAAATATATATTTTTGTTTTTTATTATTCTTTTTAAGTGTTCCTCTATCCATTTCAGTCAAAATTACTAAATGTAGGTACAGACAAAATATTTTTACTGTCTTATTATATATAGACATCATTGCAAAATTAGACGTGGAATAGGCGCTGACTCTGACAGTGGCACCAATGCCGGCTCTTTCAGTTGATTTGAACTGGTACACGTGGGCCCCAGGTATAGACCTAATGGAACCGACGCTACCAGTGTACGGCTATGAGACCAACGCAACATCACATTTCTGTGACGTAAAATATAGTATTCATTAATGTTGAGCTTTATGAGATTTGCCTACGTTACATTGTTAAGTAATCTGCGAAATCTCTTACGTTTGTTCACACGAGGGTAAAAGCGGGGACTTAGAGAAATTGATCTAACCAACATAGAAAATGCGCCGAATTGTAGCTGTTTATCCTGGAGCTGATGGTATTCTTCGTGTGGCTGACGTCAACTTCGACCGGTATCATCCGAAGGTCATTTAATAAAATATGGGACATACGTATTTCAACGGGAGCTTTCAACGTCCGGGTGCATGTTCAGGCTAAACGCCTGTTATAATTTAATAGTAACAATTTTTAAATCACATATGTGCTCATAAATGATATAAATTATATTTTTGTTTTCTTACAATTACCCTACCATAGAATTGTAATATTTCTTTCTTGTTTCTTCTAATATAGAATAGAAAGGGAATAGTGTTCCACCATGACAACGCCAGACCAGATCGTACTTATCTATAGCCGATAGACATGTTGATGCATCCTCCGTAAAGGCTCCACCTATTTCGGTTATTGTTATTTTTGCAGCGCACGCTCTTAAAACGATTCGATGGCGTTTCTTATTACTGATATTTCGTCACTTACCTAAGGTTAACTAAGACTTATACCGTGGTATATGCCCTATAGCACTACTAATCGGACCAATAGGTCTAGAGAACTTAGCGTTTAAACAAGCAAACAAACTCTTCCTCTGTATTATATTAGTAGGTATAGATAGACTAGTTTAGATAAATAAAAGCTCACGATATGCCTATGTGATTGTGAATTTTATCTTAATAGAATGTAGATAGAAATAAAGAAACCACAAAAAAGTCATCATATTTTGTTATATCGGTTATATAGTAGTAGATGCATTAATAACCCTTCCTTAGGTACTTATGCAGATAAGTGTTTTCATAACATTATCATTTTAAAGCCATTATCAAACATCGAAAACCAAAGTTTCAGCTAATTCTATAAAACAGTTTAGGTACATCGATATAACTTTTTATTTATAAACACACACTTGAAATAAAACAGATATTAAAAAGGTAGGTAATGGAAACTGTATCTACACTCGGTGTCTACGATTAGCGTGAACAAACAGACAGTTAAATGATCCAATAACAGAATATCCTCATGGAAACTCCGATTGTAATAAATGTTCACTTTACGAAATTGGGGCCTGGACTATAGCTTTGAACAGGTGTGTTCATGTAAGCCTGGAGCGGGCATTTTTCTATCTCCATGGATCCGTGAGTGGCAACTCCTTGCTTGAGGGAGTAGCTATATAGGTGCTTATTTACGGTTCTTATGATTAAAACATATATTTTCGTAGGTTGTTATGCCCGTCTGTGGGAAATGGAAATTTGTGTTACAAAGTTTCTATTAACAAAGACAATTAAACGAAAAATATAAGTAGGTACATTGTTTGGTAAGAGGGACTAGCTACTTCGAAGGTAGTGGTAGTGGTAGTGGTAGTGGTAGCGGTAGTGGTAGTGGTAGCGATAGTCGTAGCGGTCGCGGTAGTGGTAGTGGTAGCCGCCTACTACCTGAAAGGTATTAGAAGAGATAATTTCAATTTGGAGATAATCACATCTATTTGGTGTCTTGTAACGTTTAATAAATTTACAAAAATTTTGTGTTCTATGGTGCAGTGTCAGCTCCCAGCACGGCGTGAGGGTGGGCCCGGGAGTGGGGCGGGGCAGGGCGGCGCGGGGGCGGGCGGGGCGTGGCTCGCCAATGGCGGCGGCGCCGCGCGGCGTGCGCGGGCGCGTCAGTACCGCGCGGCGCGCCGCCTAGAACGCATACTCCGAGTGCAAGTCGCGCTCCGCGAACGCCGTGCGCCCAGTGATCACGAGTGTGTACGGTGCCCCAGTGCTCCCAGTGCGGTGTCCCGTGTCCCGTCAGTGCTAGTGCGCGTCCTCGTCTCCGGAAGAAGAGTACTCAGTGCCGTCGTTCCTCGCAGGTACTGCGTCGCCGTGCACCACCGCGCCGACACAGCGGCAACTGACTTCACACTGGGTATAAACTTACACTTAGTGACTACTTAACGATAGTTGTGTCTACATTACGATGTGTATGTAGTATTCGTTGTAAGTGATTGAATATCATTAGATATAGGTAAGTGTTACATTTACAGATATACATATTTACTGTGATAAGTTGAAAAGAACGCGTCGTAACAAACGTTCAAAAAGAATTTATGTAAATATTATGATAAGATAGAAGGTTAGGTAAATTTAAATAATGTTTCATGTGACACCTATCTAAGAGGTGCCCATAGGCTAGACGAGTATGTAGGCGTCTCAATAATTATAGGCAACAGTACATAATCCTGTTCGTACGTAAAACGTTATGGCACTAATGTGATTGTGGAGGGTCAGTGTGACCGCTCGTGATGATTCTGCGCTAATGCCTATACACACTTTTTTTTGTAAAAAATAATAGTAAAATAATAAGCGTGACCTACGAGTATGTGTCGTGGAACCAAAAAATGATGTCATTATGTTTTTGTCGTTTATGACTAAATTCTTTCCTTTAATTATTATTTTCCGAATTAGAACAACCGAACCGTTGTAGGTACAAATAAAACGTTGTTTTAAAAGTTATTACTTTTTCTAAATATGCGCGAGTGGACTACGAGAACGTACGAGTACGAGTAGGTACCTATTTTGGAAATTTAAGGTAGGTCTTGCCGACAATTACAAAGTAACTAAGCGGCATTGAGTTTCGCCTTTTATTCATCTTATTTGAATTTCAAATTTGGAGATAAATAGGAATGATACCAGTGGTTAGGTCTGCACTGTGATAGCGTTAGTGCGAGAGAACGTTAATTGGCGGTAGGTTAACAGGTACCTGTTTCTTGTAACTAGAACTGGCCATACATATTTTAACTGTCCCTATTTCCATTAAATCAATCTCTCCGCACTTTTGTACTTTTATAGGAACAGGTAGGCAGGTACCTATACTCTAGTTTTTACGGTATTTGTCGAATTTTATCGTAATATCAAAAACAAAACCTAATGCAGTTTGATTGAAGTTGTTTAAATCGAATTTTGTTTGTAGGTCTTTAATTAAAGTCAATTGAAAAAAGTGCCTTGAAAACTTTACTTAACAGAGCGCGCTGCCGTCGCGCGCCCTCTTAAAATAACTTCGGTATTAAATAATATTACTTACAGTAATAGGTAGGTCGGTAGGTAGTGGCTTGCGGTATTAAAATATAATTAAAATTAGTATTAAATAATATGTAGGTATACTCGTATAAAGTACTATATATACGGGTACGGCACCTAGTGGGGTAGGGCATCTACCTAGGTATTTAGTATTTAGTATCTACCTAAGTACATACCGCACATTCATTTTGATAAAAAGGTATAAGGACCGGTACCGAATCCTTTCCAATGATTTTGACTTTGAAGAAGGCAAAATTGATAATGAATATTCACTTTTATACATTACTCGGTACCTACTTGTATAGTTAGTATTTATGTTTATAATAGAGTTCCAATAAACAACGGCTGCAATAAATATAGGGATTGGTTTTTGTCAGTTTTAAGGACATCAGCAGTTTTATTTTTCATTTGTTACATTATGTAGGTACTTGCATGCGAGTTGCGACGAGGCCATGTGGGCCTTTATATTGTTATATTTATTGCGCGAGTCGTGCAGACAGCTCAGTGTCACGTGAGACGCAAGACGTGGACAGGTATTCTAAAACACCGCGCTAGGGTTGCAGCGTAAAGTAGTATTTGAAACACAGTTGACAGAGATATTCCCCGGCAGGGGCGGCCATGGGGCGCGCGCGGCGGCGGGCGGGATGGCGGTGAGCTGCCCCGAGGTGATGTACGGCGCCTACTACCCCTACCTGTACGGCCGCGGCGCCGCGCGCTCCTTCCACCACGCGCCGCACTTCCAGTACGACCGGGTCAGTCGCATCTCTATCTATAAAACCTTCCCAAACAAAACATTTAAGAGGTTTGGCATTTGGTGACAGAAGTAACCGTTAATAAAGCACTCCGTTCGTCCCTCTTCCTCTACACGTGTGGCATTATAACCTGGAGGCTATTAGCTACCATCGATTGTGATTTCTATTAATTGAATTTGCATTTATAAACACTAAAAATAATAATAAATGAACGATGTAGGGAAATAATAAGCTCAGGTATCTGCAATGATTTATATTAATGTTCTTGTCATTCAATATTCGACGAATGTGAAGTACCTACTGATGCAAGGCGTCTAACAAAGCGAGCAGCGAGTCAAGAACCCAGTGATACGGGCATAAACTTAACTTAACTTAGCTTCACGCTTTATCTCTAGCGGGGTAGCCAGAGGGAACGGAGCGCCAAACGCTACGACTCTGCATACCTCTTTCGTCTCGTCCACTGTCATCTACCTCTTCATACATGTCCTCAGGGGGATCCTCATGCTTTTTACGTGACCCTCCTCCAGTATCTTTGATACTGTGTTTTCAAAGGTCAATGATACTTTTTGATACTGGCATTGACACTCTATTTCCAACTTTCCGTCGATTTTTTAAGATATAGCGTGAGTGGCGGAACTCAACGCCGCGCTTGTCTCTAGTTACCACAGCGGGGAAATGAAATTGTTAATATTCCCCTCCCCCCTTCTTAGTGGGAATCGAACCCAAATTGTCGCGTTTACACGTTTACGTTTGTTCCGCTGCGCCACAACAGCCTCTATATTATATAAGCAACCAAGTTGCCAGCCAGTGCCAGAGCTAGTTTACTAAACGAGGCAAAAAAATGTACTTTTAATTTTAAGTAGATAATTCTAAGAAACTGTTTAATCTCATATTATTCAATCATATTCTATTTCTCATTTATATTCTATTTTTCTCAATATATTAGAGGCGGTTAGTTATTTTATTAATAAAAATCTCGAAAATTAAACGAAGTATTAAATTAATAATATCGTCTGTCAAAGAGATCAAACTTAAATTATGAGATCTTTTTTAAAATATCTACTTATTGCTCACATTCAAAATAATCTTTACTTTTTATAAACTTTATAATATAATAATTATGATAACCTTAAAATTAGAAACATGACTTGCAAAAGAAATTTTTACTTTTACTTTTAATATCTATTTTAGTTTAATATGCTCTCGATATATTCAAGGCAAGTGTAGTTTTGTTTATAGTCTATACTGTTTGTTTATAGTACTGATCCTTCTCTAAAACTTCACTAACTGTTTCTCCAATTACCGATCTTTCAGGCCTTTTTCGTTTTTTCTATCAGATTTCCCAATCATGAAATATCTTTTGCAAATAATTTAATAATGTATTTAACGAATGTATATTTATTATTATTAATTTTAAAAAATCAAATTCGGAGTCATAAAGAGCCGATTAGGAAAGAGCCCACCTCTTACAATGCCCGTCCACCCGGCTCTTTTATAACTTATTTAGAAAACAAAAAATATCACCTTCAAAATGGCAACGATATCAAAACTATAGAAACTCAGTTTTAATCTACAATCCAAGTACTTTATATTTGTTTACAATGAAATACTAAAAAACAACTCAAATTAGGTAACATACCTACCTACTTACTTTTGAGTGCCAAAAACTTCGACTCGACATACATATGATGTGTCAAATTTTAGTGGGTGATGGGAAATCAGTGTTGCCATTTAAAAAAATACTCTAACGAGACCATTCCTAACCTACTATAATATTGCAGGTGACTCTTTCAAAACGTGGCTCCTTCATGTGGCAGTTCTGAGTGTGTGGAAATTTTAATTTTCAATTATCATATTAATTTCTTTCAAAATCAATAGTTTCTCAATATTTTATTACTAAACTGAGAGTTATTTTACTTTGCAAAGGTATGTACGAACGTACGGTCGTAACGGTCGTCAGGGTATTCCTGAGGCGGTGTGACCACGGACTGGTTCCCTGCGACACGGCCGCGAGCCGTCGGGGAGCGTCCTAGTGCGTTTTTACCACCTCTGCACGCTGGTTTTTACCCACGTTCCTTGTATTTCTAAATTAAATACATACTACTCGTGCTTATCAGGTTTAAGGTAATTTCTAGTTTACTAGAAGTATCGATTACAAGCCGATCACGGCTACAACCTGTTCGTCTGATGCGTAACGCTTAATACTGTGGTACATCAATTACTGAAATAAATAAATAATTTATCGTCTCGTATCGTCTATCGACAGAGGAGTTGCCTGACAAATGCATCCAAAGCGCTTTACGGTAGTAGGCTCATGTACAAGAATGGTGACATTCTCACGCTTAGATAATATGATTTCAATTGCAAGTCCGCGAGCCCGCGTGGCTTGGCCCGCTACCAGCGATACTAAGTATATCTATATCACGTTTTAAAAATAAAATATATATATAAAAACATAGTGATATATTATTCCGTGCTTTAGACTAGGAGAAAATCATTTTTTTTAAACACACATGTGTATTTGCCAGACTTTGAATCAGTCCTAAAAATTACATTACATAATCCCATTTTCAATATCTCCTCGTACCTAATCTCTATATATAATAAAAAAGTAAAAATATTTGGTCTGTACATTTAGTAATACTGACTGAAACAGATATAGGACACTTAGAAGAATAATAGAAAGCAAAAATATTTTTTTTATTTCTTGTCTGTCTGTCTGTTTGATCATGTACGATCGCGTAAATCTCTGAAAGTACTGAACCGATTTACTTAAAATAAAAAAAAACAATTGCTTTGTTTTAATTCAACTACATATATATATATATATATATATATATATATATATATATATATATATATATATATATATATATATATATATATATAAAGTTTGTTTCATAAAAATGGGTTCATTAAAAAAAAGTTATCGTCGTTTGAATGAACTCAAGGCAGGAACATTAGTTTGCCTGCGAATGTTCTTCTTTAACAGTAGATAGTAGTAGATTATTGCCTAAAGAATGACATTCGAAACGTCTTGGTTATATGACTGTTGATAAAAATATATACTTTTAGAAACTTAGTGCAGAGTACAAACAATAAAGTAAACAATGTTGAATTGTTAGTGAAGGTTACCTTCATATATCATAACATATCATAACATATATCATTTAATATTTTCGCTTCATCTATGTCTTCAACAAGTCTAGGAAAGTTTTCTTCACTGAATCGCATTGTTACAAACTTCAATGCATTATCTAGGAAGGTAAACCTTGACATTTTTTTTAACAAAAAAAACACATTTCGTCATTTAATTTTGAAGTCCCTGAGATCTAAGTGTGCCGTGTGGTGTCCGGCGTTAGAATAGCACCACTCCCACTCTTCCTGTGGAGATCGTAGGAGGCGATCGAGGGATAAATACCAGGAGATGGGCAGCAGCGTCTTCCTGTGCATGATAATATCTACTGCGGTCACCAACACGCAGTGCCAAGCGCGGTGACTATGGCATTAACCCCCTATGAAAGGCACAAAAATACCCCGGCCCCCAGTCCCCGGCGGCCCCGCTATTCCCGGCTACGACAGCGGCCTTGGTCACGGCGGGGCAGGGGGTGCTAAGAATCTCCGGCAGAGATTTGGCTGTCAAAAATCAAAACGACCTCTGCACCTGGCAACATATAACACCAGGACTCTGAGAACCGACGAGAGGATAAAAGAGCTGGAAGAAGAGATAGGCAAGTTAAAGTGGGACATCATAGGACTATCCGAAGTCCGAAGACAGGGGGAGGACACGGTAGTTCTTAAGTCCGGTAACTTGTTCTATCATCGGGAGGGCGAACATCTGTCCCAAGGTGGTGTAGGGTTTTTCGTCCATAGGTCCCTCGTCAACAACGTGACACAAGTCGGAAGTGTGTCAGCAAGGGTAGCGTACCTTGTACTCAGAATATCAGAACGGTATTCGCTTAAGGTTATACAGGTGTATGCTCCGACGTCAGCACACCCAGACGATGAGGTCGAGGTTATGTATGAGGACGTCAGTAGAGCCATACACACCTCGAAGACTCATTTCACGGTGGTGATGGGGAACTTTAACGCAAGACTGGGAAAGCGAGACGGCGACGAGCAGAAAGTGGGGCCCTTTGGGTTTGGGCAACGAAACCACCGAGGCCACTTACTCGCTGACTTCTTGGAAAGGGAGAACCTCTTTATGATGAACTCCTTCTTCAAAAAGAAGCTACGGCGCAGGTGGACTTGGGTAAGCCCTAGTGGCTCCACAAAAAGCGAGATAGACTTCATTCTGACAGACAAACGGCACATATTTAACGATGTCTCAGTGATCAATAGGGTTAAAACGGGTAGCGATCACCGGATGGTAAGAGGCACGTTAAATATTAATATTAAGCTGGAACGGTCACGCTTAATGAAGTCTACACTCCGACCGACACCTGTCCAAATCCAGGGCTCCGAAAACTTTCAGCTAGACTTGCAAAATCGTTTCGCAGACCTGGAATTGTGCACGTCTGTGGACAGCATCAACACGAGGGTGGTACAAATCGTCCACGAGTCAGGGTCCAAGTTCTTTAAGACCCCCTCCAGTGGTAAACCTCAGGAGCTCTCCGAACATACCCTTGGCCTTATGAAGGAAAGGCGTGAACTGTGTATCCGGTCCCCGTCTTCAATGTTTAAATACAGGCAGCTCAATAAACAGATCTCTTGCAGCAGACGACGTGATCTGCGTGCTCATAACGTAAGGCGCGTCAAGACCATAATCGAGCGGAACCAAGGCTCCAAGGTGTTCACAAGGAATCTGAGTATCGGGCAAAGCCAGCTAACGATGTTGAGGACGGAGTCTGGTGCTACAGTTTCATCTAAGCCTGAAATTCAGAGAGAAATTGAGAGGTATTACGGACGCTTATATACATCCTCGAAACCTCTCGTTCCGAATTTGTTGAATGACAAAAGAGCCAAATTGACCAGACACTATACCGAAGATATTCCGGACGTCAGCCTGTACGAAATTAGAGGAGCCCTTAATCAGCTTAAGAACAACAAAGCACCGGGTGATGACGGTATCACAGTAGAGCTACTAAAAGCCGGAGGCAAGCCACTACTATTGGCACTGCAAAAAATGTTTGATACCGTCATCAGTAGCGGAACTGCTCCAAAAGAGTGGAGCAGGAGCGTGGTGGTGTTGTTCTTCAAAAAGGGCGATAGAGCTCTATTGAAGAACTACAGACCTATCGCGCTTCTAAGCCACATATATAAGCTTTTTTCAAGGGTCCTTACTAATCGTATTGCGCGCAGGCTAGACGACTTCCAGCCTCCCGAACAAGCCGGTTTCCGTAAAGGCTACAGTACCATGGACCACATACATACGCTGCGTCAGGTTATACAGAAGACCGAGGAGTATAATCTGCCGCTATGTGTTGCGTATGTGGACTATGAGAAAGCCTTTGATTCTATCGAGACCTGGGCAGTGCTCGAGTCTCTCCAACGATGCCAGATTGACTATCGATACATCGAGGTATTGAAGTGTCTGTACAAGGCCGCGACCATGTCAGTCCGCGTCCACGACGGAAGAACAGCACCTATTCCACTGCAGCGCGGAGTGCGACAAGGGGATGTAATATCCCCGAAACTTTTCAATGCTGCACTGGAAGACGTGTTTAAGTTGATGGAGTGGAACAGGCGTGGTATTAACATTAACGGAGAATACCTAACACACCTTCGATTTGCCGATGACGTAGTAATCTTGGCTGAGTCCCTGGAGGAACTAGGCGCTTTGCTAGGGGACCTCCATAGCGCCTCACAACGGGTGGGTCTTAAGATGAACATGGACAAGACAAAGATCATGTCTAACGTCCATGTCACACCCATACCGGTCGTTGTCGAAGGCGTACCTCTGGAAGTGGTTGACGAGTACATCTACTTAGGACAAGTAATCCGAATGGGTAAGTCCAACTTTCAGAGAGAGGTCACTCGTAGAATCCAACTCGGCTGGGCAGCGTTTGGGAAACTACAAAATATCTTCTCGTCTGATATCCCTCAGTGCTTGAAGTCCAAAATTTTCAACCAGTGTGTGTTGCCAGTGTTGACCTATGGCGCTGAGACGTGGTCCTTCACCGCAAGCCTTATCCACAGGCTCAAAGTCGCTCAGCGAGCGATGGAGAGAGCTATGCTTGGTATTTCTCTACGCGACAGAATTCGAAACGATGAAATCCGTAGACGAACGCAAGCTACCGACATAGCTCTCAAAATCTGCAAGCTGAAGTGGCAATGGGCAGGCCATATTGTAAGGAGGACCGACAACCGATGGGGAAGAAAAGTCCTCGAATGGCGACCACGTCTCGGCAAAAGGAGCACAGGCCGCCCTCCAGCCAGGTGGACCGACGACCTAAAGAAGACAGCGGGAATCCGCTGGATTCAGAGGGCGCAGGACCGGACGGAGTGGCGAGCATTAGGGGAGGCCTATGTCCAGCAGTGGACTTCGAAAGGCTGAAAGAAGAAGAAAGAAGAAGAGATCTAAGTGACCGCTCATATCTCTAATAGTTATATTTGTTAATGTTCTTATTGTTTAAATTAAATATTTAATCGATTGTTTTTATATATAATTTTAGTGTATTCTTACTTTAGTTTCTTAAAAATTTTCAAAATAATACTGTATATGTAAATTTTGCTTGTCGTCATCGCCTGTAATTACGGCGACACTTTGTTATAAGTTGTATGTTTTTCTTTTTCTGTTGAAATTGTTAGTGTTCGCTGTGTTGGTGATTAAAAATAAATAAATAAAGAATAACAGTTAAGTTTAAGTCGTAATTAATTCAAGAAATAGATAAAGTACCTACCAACAGTTAATTCTGTAACGTTTTGTATAAAAATATCTTATAATGTATTCTGTTCACGTCGGCGTCGGCCGAGCCAGCTACAGCCAGCTACAGGTAGCTGCCGTCCGTGCTGAGAGTCGAGACCGACACATAATGAGTTGAAGGCAAGTGAGAGAGAGGCATCTTTAAACACACCTCTGCACATCTTACCTAGCTATCTTGCTAGGGAATGAGGAGCAGCCACCTGCCTGCAGCCGAATATAAATCATGTCAATATTAAACTTGGTGACTACGTCCACCGGCTCGGAAGGAAGGGAGACCCGCCAAGAAACTCAACGGTTGCTCGTTTAAATATAAATGCTACATTTTAAATATTACGTAGACTGGAGGACTAGAGCAGTAGCTGCCGTCCTGCAAGAGATCACTATCCTGCATGAGATTGATATAAATTCCACTGATTATCTATTTTGTAATTACTTCTGAACATTATAATATGGTGGAACCACGGGGGACGCTAAAGGTTAGGAGGTAGCAAGAAGGAGAATCTAATAGACTTTGCTTATTATTAGGTATCTATTGTTTTTACAGTATTATATATACGAATACATAGATCTTTAAAAGATTTATCTACTATTTGGACGCGATAACTTGGCTTTACAAGTTTACTTCCCGTTTCTATGTTACGGACGATGTAGTTGCACAAACATATATTACGAAGCAACTAGAAGAATCCATCTTTAAAAACCTTCATCCCTAAAAACTCTTCGCAGAGAATCTCGATGTCTAAATTTATCGTCGTATTTTATGATCGATCTCACAGCTGTTTTTTGGAGAATAAATGTTTATATCTGCGGCACTAGGACGAGTCAGCTAGATATATATTAGCATTCGAAAGGACCATTGCCTTGTGATTTGTGAAGTACCCAATGTAAAAAAGTGTGGTTGAGAGCATATATTTAAAACACATGATTAATACATATTTAGACATAGGCCGCGTGCACTCGCGGAGACCTCGGGCACCTCGGACACCTCGGGCACCTCGGGCACCTCGGACATGTCGCGGGCAGGGGCAGATGCGCCGCGTTATCTTTATTGCCGTCCGCTGTAATTAATTGGACGTTTGTACACTTTCCATACGACGCGCGCTCTCCACTCGTAACGATCACTCGATAATGTTGGTACTGATAATGAACTCTTATCGAATTCATTAAAAACTTCGATTTTTTATTTCTGTGAATGCACTTCGGTGAAACTCAGTCATAATGTCTAACATCAGGTCATCGGACGTGAGTCTTACGGCTTTTTAGTTTAAACAAAAATGTAGGTAATCAGCAAAAGTACACAACGTTTTTTGTCACCCGGCAACGATATTAAATGCGTAAAGAAAACCCGCACCAACGAGCAATATAGCTTCCAGTTTGCGTTAATTACAAAAAACACAGAGTAGAGTGCATCGAGTGCATTCAGGGCGCATGATCGCATCGACTACTGATTTTTATCTCCGATTCAATTCTAAGAGATATTTAATAAACCCGCTCCTGAGAGCGTCGCGAGCGCTTCCACTAAGCAATAACATTTAATTTGCCCGTTTACGGTGGACGCGCCCTGCACGCTTGTACGCTTCGCGGTACTCGACTCGACTCGACTCGTCTCGACTCACAGACGATTACGGACGTATTTGTATATAATAACTCGAGCGTTTGTGATATAAATAATGCGTAATGTTGCGTAAGCGCTAGGAATGAGAAGCAAATGTCAGAGCTGCATCAATCATGTTTCGAAATTGCACAGTAAATGACTTTTGCATTACTATGTTTCATATATATTTATTAGTCCCTGTATATATATATATATAAGTCCGTTGATATAAATTATAATTTTCTGTGAACACATTTAGTTCCACCATCGCACTGGTCTGCTGTAAGGGGTGTTTATTATCGTAGATTGTTTTTAAACTATACTTAACAGATAGCACAAACATATCAACATTTATAATTTTTTAAATTTCTTACTTCGATTGCTGATAAACGGCAAGGAATTCGCAGAGAACCGGCCCGCAGTGTGGTTACCCACCTAGCATCTAACATTAAGAGGGCGATCTTGGACATAAACGTAGTACCTGAACATATTTTTTTAGTATTCATTTACCATTTATTATTTATGTGTTATTATTATTTATTAAGTAATAAAATAATGAAGTATGACAGATCTATCTTTATATATTTAGTCTAATTATATATTTTTCAACCGACATCTCTATATAGGTATCTGTGATATGTTGTGGGTACTCTAATTTATTTGTTTCATCTCCGCCTCACTTATAATTAACATTAAGACGACATTCTACATCTCACCAGATGTAAACAGAGTGCTAGTGAGCTAGTGATAAGCGACTACCTCCCGCTCATAGGGACATACCTAGTAGTAGATAGGGGAAGGGATGTATTGTGTGATTAGATTACATGACTTTAAGGTGTCATATAAATTTAATAAAAGTGAAAAATAGAACTTGATTTATTTTTAATCCTTTCTTGATATAGACACTATACTATATTTATTTCAATATACAGATGACGACCGCTTTGAGTGGACGACTTCGGTGCTATCAATGGACTTAGAACGTTTGTACTAATCACGGTCCAAGCATGGACACCTAATTAATTCAACTCGATTCAAAGGAGTTGTCACACTTATCTAATTGTTATTAGGTACTTAATAACAAAATATAAATATTATTTAGTATTCTTTTAATAAATAAATTAAAAAAATAGGTTTAATATAACTTTTATTCTTCTTAACATAATATTGAGGTTCTATATTCTCATTTGGTATTTCATTAGTTGCTATGAACTCATAGTCAACGAACGTCTTAGTTTAATGCGTAGATACCCGTTTTTAAAGAACCATCTGCAGCAGTACCAACAGATGTAGGTCATGAATAGCTTTTTCTACTTCTACTTCACTATTATATAATATTTTATAATATATATTTTTGAAGCACTATTATATAATATTTTATAAAATAAAATAAATAAAATTGAATTGTTAGTGGAAATTTCGTTCATAAATCATAACAGTTAAGTAATTAATTCAACACAGAGATAAAGAACAATTGGATCTTCAATGAAAAATCAAGTAAATACATAGATTTTTTGTTTCCTTCGTTCGTTTGAAATAAATCTATATAAAAATGCTTCAAAACACCCTTTCTACTTGTACTCTGTAATGACTACATACTTACCAATTGTACATTTATCTAATAATATATGTAACTAACTTAAAAACTGTACAGGAGTTAATATGCAATCATTACAGTTATTTACAAGGAATATTATGTTTTCAAAAACATAACATAGGTAAAAAGAAAGTAATGTTTCAAGAATATATACGTATAATAAATAATTAGCCTTTTGTATATTTTATAAATATCTAATATCAACATTGGTCGTATTTTTTAGTTCAAAACATTAAAAACATCTTATAGAAATTATGATAATGTAGTAACTTAATCATATTAGGATATTACAGATTAAAGTAATAAAATATCATATCAGAATTTGTTTTAGTTGTCAATTAATTTTGTATTTTAGATCAATAATCATGTATGTAGTTTAAGCGGGCGGGCCGCAGGTAGGCCGCTAGTATAAAATGTAGTATGTTAATATTGCTAGTATATATTGCTAGTATGTTAATATTGTGCGGTTTTTATATCGCCGTACTCACAAACACACGACGACGACGATGCGCACGACGAAATTGAGGTTTTAGAATCACTCCACGTATTAGAACGTGCTTAATTGAAATACTTAGATGGTCCATCGATCGCAATGCATGATGGTCCCTACAATGTTTCACTTTGATAGGTACTGCCAAATGATCGCGAAATAAGAGGCCGTGACGGACGGTATATTTAGATGTGAAAACTGGTTTTATAAGTGATTTATTTGATGAATGATTTATTCGATAGGATGCTACATAGGTAGGACTTATTTAAAGCACGCATTTAAGGCACGTCACTGAGTCCCTACACTCAGTGCCTACAAGTAATCTATCGACTGATGGGTGTACCTCTTGAAAGGTTTCCAAGAGAAGCGTGTTCAAATCCCGCTACGTTCAAATTTTGATGTTTTGTAAAAAAATATTTTTCTTTCCTAAGTGTGGAACAACACTTTAATAATGTAAAAAAAAATCTCATTCTCTAAAACATTTCAAGTTTTATTTTGAGTAAGTCTGTAGTACCTGAAATCTTTGAAATCCTCATGAGTTGATTGAAGTAGTACCGTCATACAGTTGTGTATACACAACACACACAGCTGTAGGTACACTACACAACATATGATGCCACCAGCAGTCGACGTTTTAAGGAAGTAGTTTATTTTCATTACAGATATTAATAAATATATAACATTTAAAACAAATATAAATTTCCATTTTTATATTGTTCCTTTTAAAAAAAGTTCATTTACAAAATGAACTATAAATATAAGTTCATGTTGATTTTTTCAATGAAATATCTAAAAATTTTTACTTTTTAGATTTTTTCCTACAATTGTATAGTAAGTTCTCATTCGTGCGTGAGTGGAAGCGTCTGCGATCCTTCTATGGGAGCTGCATATAGGTTAAAATATTTCAAGCCCATAGGTATCTATGGGTTTGAAAAATAAATTATGGTTAAAAAATAATCAAGATTTGTCAACAGCTTAGACGTAGGATTTTTTTCTCATATTACATCTATACTACGTCATACGTAGGTATGACGCAGTTACGAATAGATACCAATAACCGTTGTTGGTGGTTATTGAATAACTTAAACACATACTACTATAAAAGTACTACTAAGCGATGCCGATGTGCCGCTTTTCGTTCTCAAAAAACATATTAGAACGAGAAAGGCAATTACATATTTTCTATAATAAACCTAAACAACGTTCACCTTCACCTCCAATACCTACGACTTGATTTCGTGAATGAGGCGTCTGCGAAGTTGTCGCTTTGATAGGTTTGTGTTTGTGTTATTATTTTGTTTGAGAAAAAAAACACTTTATAAATTTTTGGCAGAATCTCAAATTTCATACAAGAAACGACGCTTCAATGCTCCTATGTTTCGATTACGAACAGCCGGACAACAAGTCATCCTATGAGGGTTTCGTTCAAATATTTTGACGTACGTAACCCTTAAAATATTTACTTATGAATTGCCATTTATGCTAAAAGATAGTCTTCTCTTTAACATGTAAAAAATAAGCAAAAAAGTAAATATCTTAGATTAAAATAATTGTTATTGATAAAGTGAATAATTGAGGAGTTATGATATTGATATCTCTTAATAACTAACTTTATCAAAGCTAGTTGTTATTGTGCTGAATGTCATCAAGAAGTACATATACATATACGACAAGCAATGTCGTTGATACGTTGACACTACCCTTATTAATCAATAACGGTCCATGTTTATTCCCGTGATACTTTGGACATATTCTGATGTCGAGTATGGCGCGCCCACAGCTGAACGTGCAGAGCGCGGGCAATGCGGGCGAGTACGGCGGCGGGAGTGGCGCGGGCGCCGCGAGCAGCGCGGCGGCGCTCAGCTCCGGCTCGGCGTCGTCGGGCGCGCAGTCCCCGGGCTCGCCGCCACATGCGCACGCGCTGCCGCAGCACGCGCACCACGCGCACCTCGCACACCACCATGCGCACCACGCGCACCACCTCGCGCCCGCGCACCACTCGCCGCGCCTGCGCACCAAGGAAGAAGACCTCTCCGCGCACGGACGCGCCTCCGCAGACGGTAAGAAACTTATACCTATTACTGATTCAAAACCATTTTTTTATTTGCTTTTCATGTTACCTTGTATTTATTTATTTTCTGATCACATCAACATCTTGCGCAAAAGAAAGCGCTCAGCCAGTGTTACCCATCAGCATCAGCATCATGTCCGATTGTATGACAGTAAAAATGTCTGGACATATAAATACCGATGTTGCAGTAAATTATATAAAACGGTAGTTATATTAGGACCTCTACCGATAGTCGTAAAATAATTTCTATTCCATACATTTTTATCGATTAAATATAAATAAATATCTATGGAAACCTAATTTGAAATTTGGTCCAAAAGTAAAAATTGTCTGTACTACTAATATAATTAATTTGTATCATGAATATACAGCACACATGTATACAATATAAACATTTAAAATTAAAAAAAATGGGTAAATTATTGAAATAAAAAAAAATATATAAGCCTGTTACCTATACCAGTTACCCTTTTTTTTAACGTGAGGAAATCCTATTACGGATACCGGCTGGAGTGGAAATTCGAGCTGGTTATATGGGACTCGTGGACTGGCAGATGTAGGCCGTCCAAATACCCACTGAAACCTCACGGTGCTCCTCCTCGACCGCTACTGGCCGCGAGACGCGGGGACATTAGTCCGAAACGCGGCGGCGAGAGTCTGCAAGGCACGTTGCCGAGTCAAGGGTGTGTGCGCACCCTCGACGGTCTGCTCGGAGTTCTGCTCCTCTCCTGGTCCTCTCTTTGTGGTGCAGAATTTTGCGCAGTCTGCATTTCCCGTCATGTGATAAGCGGGCCTCTATGCCGCCTCGCACACTGGGCAATGAGGCTCTGCCGGACACTCGGCTTATTGCTGCCGTGACGTCCTCAGCAGTGGCGGAGTCACCGAGGCCAAATATTCTCAACTCCGCGCATTTCACTGGTCTTAAGACCTGGACCTTCTCGGGGTTCAGAACTCCGTGCAACTTCTCAGCTAGCGCATCCGCCTTATCACTAGTGTTGACGCCAGACAACTCTAACATTCTAGCGCCAGTAGACGCAACACGTAATTTTAGGTCATTTATACAGAGGTCTTCCAATTTTATACTCTCTTTGACCCGGGTAAGGACATCGCTATAAGAGATCTTATCCACTACGGCTGGCTGCAGCTTAATTGTCACTACTTGTGATCGAGGGCGATGCAACTTTGGCTCCCTTTGCTTTGGCTTTGGCTTAGAAGCCGACTTTTTCTTAGTCCCCTTCCGGACCATGACAGTCCAGCCTTCAGACATATCGGCCGGAGCCGGTGGCAAAGGTAGATAGGTGCGTCCGATTTTGGTGCACTCTTCACCGGACATTTCTTCTTAACCTTTTGAGATCTTTGCAAAGTGGATGCAACAGGCTTCACTTGCGTCTGCTTTGGGCTATGCACCTTACGCTTGTCTGCAGCTAGCGGAGGCCGCATATATTTCTCCGGTGGGAGCCGATCTTTAAAGGCTTCCAGCCTGGTAGAGATAGTGCCCACTTCCAACATCACAGTACGGACTATGTCCTCCACAGCGCAGCGCTCAAAGTCCGTTCTTAAAAGGAAAAACTCCTTCCGCAACTCCGCCAACTCCAAATCGCAAATGCAGTCGCGTGTTTGTCGCTCTGAGGAGATAAACTTCCTTTGATGCCGTCCTCTTTTCCAGTGTGCCAACGGCCCTAGAGATAGCAACGGCAGCTTCTTTGACGGCCTTAGTAAAAGTACCTTTCGAATCCCCTGACTTGTGAGTGACTTTGTTGATTATGGCCAAGCTACCAGATACTTGGATACGCAAATCAGCGACCAGGGTCTCTTCGGCGCAAAGTTCTAGGGACGCGTCCGAGAGCCTAGAATTTGCTCTACTTTGTATCGCGGTGGAGATTCCAGCAACTTCCTCCTCTGCCCTCAGCCGACGCTGTTCGCGCTTGGCATAATTAAGCGCCTTCTTTTTGGCGGCCAGCCCCATGTTCCCACCAGGAGTATTTGATGGACCATGACTCCTTCTGACCGAAGCAACTTTCGCTTTCAGTTTCACTGTCTCCCCATCCGCGTCCGAGGATCCAGAGTGTTCTTGTAACGGCGCCTCTTTCTGTCCTTTTGAAACTGCGCGTTAGCGCCTTCCTTTGCGTTCGTATTGTTCGACATGGAAGGCAAGGGGGAAGGAGGAGATTCGACCAGGAAGACCTGGATCTTCCGCTGATAACAGCGGTAACCTCTGCCAGGTTTCGGCCTGGCAGAGGTTACCTCTATTATTATATATTAAGCGGAAGATCCGCACAAATGCCGGATTCTCACCCCTCTCGGGCACAACTCTTCCGTCTACCTTCTCCGGCTCCACACCCACAGCACTGCCCTTCTCAGGCACCTCCTCATACACTCCGCTCTTCGCAGGCACTACCTCCATCAGCGGCCACTGCAACTCCGCCCATCTCCGGCCCTTCCCCCTCAATATATCGGTATACCTGACCCTCTTCTCCTCCTCTTGCGAGAAAGCGTAAGGACGCGCAAGATAACTTAGGAAGAGAGACCCTAGTCTCAAGATGATCACTCCGTTTCCTACTCTCCGGCCAACAGAGGCGCACTACGACGACTTGACACATACACACTACTTACCAGGTGGCGGCTCCTCAGAGTCGGAGGGCGAGTGCGGAGGGCTGCGTGCGCGCGCGCAGTACGTCAGCGCCAACTGCGTGGTGTTCACGCACTACTCGGGCGACGTGGCAGCCGTCGTCGACGAGCACTTCGCGAGGGCGCTGTCCCTCGATAAACCTAAAGGTGAGTACTATACTCGTATACTACCGCTACTACTACCTACTAACTACTGCTTACTTACTTTGATTTCGATATTTAGTATTATCTCACAATATCGATATTACTAGTGTATAAAAGACAAGTCATAGACAATTAAAAAAAATATTATGCAGTCACTTCGTTGTATTTCTGTCAAGACTATTTATTTTAATATCGTATGGAAAGCTATCGTTAATTGTAAGTCAATAGGAGCGATTATTGTTCTTGCTGCATCGCGTAATAAAACCTTTGGGGTACTTTGTACAAAATTGATTAAAAGTGATAACCTACAATATAAACGAAGGAAATAACGTAAAAAATATTCTTTTTTCTTTTTATTAAAAAGTAATTATTTTTACACTTTTCAAAAGTGGTATATATCACCAAAACGATGCGACGAACAGAAAGGTATACGAACTGAAACAAAAAACGGGGACGTCTGAGCCTCCTTCCCCTACCCCCTACGGGGTGTAGGGTGTGTGAGGGATTGATTTCATTATGGATGTTCACTGTCTCTAACATTCATTAGAATCACTTAATTAAATATATCACTATTTTTTGGATTGTAATACTTATGATAAACTTAAAATTACTAGAAATAAAAATGTTTGCGTATTTTCTTGCACAGTTGTTGTGTATGTGCATGTGTGGTACGGTACAGCACAGTTTTGGTTGTGGTATCTAATAACTAGCGTGTGTGTTAAGGTAAAAATGACGGCGAATGTACGTACTTTGTATGTAATTACAAGTCACAATAACAACGTGTGTTATCTTCAACACTGAGTATAGAGTACAGGTTTCTCGTTCCAGTTCTCTGTAACGAGGCTCCCACGCATAAAACTCTCGTTTCTTTACAAATCGGGAGCGCTCGCTTCCTGACTCACTAATTAGTTGGAGCGCATTACACCACCTTAAGAGAACTCGTGCGAAATAGAAGTGATCGTCGACATGGTGGCAGCGGGTCGTTTCCAGGCCTCGCCCGCGCTGGTCCGGTCGCCGGCCTGCCGCGATACCGCGAACTGACCGCAAAAACACACTCTCGTACTTCGCAGAAGACGGCGCGCGGTGACTTCATCCGCTAGATAAATCACTCGCGGCCTCAATTAAACCCCTTATTGCGGGCGGAGGGCGGAGTTCGGACCTCTCCCGGGCTCCTCACGGCCCTGACTGACCTGACTCCGGTCGTACTGGCCGGACACTGAGCCATATAATACATAGTATTCAAATTATTTAACCGTGTATAGCAAAGACAAACGACCTTAGCTAAGGTGCATCCTGACTTTCTGTTCTGATATATCAACAAATACTCATCAAAACAAGTTTAGTGAAAGCGCCGCATTCATATTGTCGCTAGTTAAGTTGGTCGATTAAAGCTCGCCGTTAGATGTTTCCTGTACCCTTGATTTTTATAAGATATTTCAATATAAATACTCACAGGCTGAGCCACTTCTGCCGCCGATACCTATCTATAACTTATATATACTTTAGCTACCCTATGAGATCTCCACGTTGTTGTATGTTACGTGGTCGTTTCAGATCTATGATCTATATGTACTTATATGTTCAACGCTGTATACATTTGTGTAGTGTACACTGATTGTAGTGCTCCCCATTACTTTCGATATTTTTAAACCATTTCTAAATCATTTAAATATACCAATAATATTTTATTCAAATCAATTCAGCCATAAGGTAGGGGTAGAATAAAGAATTACATAGTTATACCTACATTTATAGATTATACAAACCGGCTATAATCTGTGTATAGTGTATACCCATATAGCGCAATAAAAATGAATAGTAAATCAAAATGAGTTACGTTTAAATGATCGATATATCGGATATGAATGGCATTCGAATACAAAATAAAGATCGTTGATGACGTTGATGACGCAACGCAAACCGGTCGGCTCGGGGGGCCCAGAGGGCTCGGGGGCTCAGGGGGCTCAGGGAGCGCGAGAAGCACCAAAAACTGGGTCGTAGCGTATATCGATGGCGAGTTCTGGGACATAGTTCCGCGGCCGCGACTATTTCGGAAAAACGGGACCATTACCTAAACGTCCGCCGAAACGAGCCGCAAAGTAAAAACGCGAACCAGCGAGCGACGCTTTGTGCTCGCCGATCCCCTCACCGCCCCCCAAAGCCCCACACCGCCCCCACCGCTCCACCGCACTCGTGGTAGAATTCACTGCGAATGCATTAGACTTATCTTATGGTGTTTTGTTTCTAATGCTAATAGCGTTTATTAATATTTACAACTTGAAGATTCTTCTTGTCTATTTTTGTCGTTATTTGGTGTCATGCGTGATTCTATCTTTAGAAGTAATTACGTATAATATGTACCTAGCTACCTTACGGTACCTACCTTTAAAGAGTCACGTCTATCTCCCACCTCGAGGGCCCGCAACGCTCCTTCTCGTATTACACGGGGTCGATCACTTATCATCAGGTGACCGTACGATCGTTTGGGTTATCTTTCAAGTAAAAAACCCTATGATGTATTTTCTAAATTCGAAAATATGAAATTTTCGTAGGATACCCTTTAATGATATTTTAAATTAAATTTAGGTCGCTACTGAATTTGAAAACCTTTTTTAAATCATATCCCCGAAGTAAATCTGATAGTACGATTAGCGAGCGAAGGATTTTGATGGGATTTTCTTTATCCCAAAACCTGAATGTCCCATTCAAAATAATAAGTTACATATTTTTATTTTGAACGTCAAACAATTTACCACCAGTTCACTAAAGTTAATGCCGCAGACGCGACATGCGCTTGTTGCGACTTGTTTATGTCGCAGCAGCTCTTTTGGGAGATTTTGACATACTTCCGCTACCCAAAGATAATAGTTTAGAATGCTAACGCTAGTCATTAAATAATTCTACGTTCTTTTAAAGCGTTAGTCTACATTTCGTAAAGAAAAATAAGTACCTACTTTTTAGAAAACATTTAAAAAATAATGTTAGTCAAAGCTTGCCAAATTCAATCGTGTAAATCGGTTGTGCAGTATATGAGATTAGTGCGAACAAACGCACAGATTAACAGACAACTAGTCAACATTTTATAAAGTCATTATTTTGGATTCTATTCATATTTTTTATGATCTATTTTCCATATAGGGACAGACAGGTCAGTCGTACTTGTAGATTATAAAATGTGTCTTTTAATACTTACGACTATTGAACAAAAATGTAAATACTTCATTACGTAATTGACAGAAGTGTCTCACATCACATCATCTTTAGGACGGTACCTCTCCGATACCGTCGGTATTGTCTTATTGGAACGTTCTTCGAACGTTTAGTCGTGAGTCTCTGAGATAGCGACGGCTTTTCTATGAATTAAATTAAATTAATATTGTATAAAAGTAACTATAAAAATGCATTTGAAGTTACAAATAATAACGGAGAAATCAATTAATACAAATTTATAATAAATATTCTTATTGATCCTAAGTGTGATCCGTGTGGGCCGTCGTCCGACAGTGTGGCGTGCTTTACTGAGGATTGGAGTGTCTTAACACTAGGTTCCCCACGTTCATCCTTAACCGTAAGCAAAATCCTTTCGTTATAATTTTATAAAAAAGTTCGGAATTTTTCTTTAATTATGACTTAATAGTAAATTTAATACTGTTACATAAAAAAGCTGAATAAATTGAAATAAAATATAATGAATAACTTATAAGAACATCTGATTAAATACAAGAACTACTAATACATAAAGATGGTTATAAAAAATATTGAGAAGCAATTGTCGCTCAAGTGTAATTACATTACCATTTAAAATGTGGATACCGCCATTTATAAACACATTACACGCGACAGACACACACACACATGTTACACACAACGGTCTCATGTACCAATACTTACTGAGAGTATGTATGTATGTATGTATGTATGTATGTATGTATGTATGTAACTACTATTTTAAGAGTTACGTGGTACATTTCGGGTGGACTATCTGTATCTGCGGATCACTCGACTGACCAGTTAAAAAAACGTAACTCGACAGAACCTAATACTATCTACCTACTAGGGTTCGAGTATACCTATATGTGCCTAGGTGCTAAGTAGCGGAGTACGCTGTTAGGAAATAATGCCTAGAGAATAATATTTTTTAATGACGATCATATACATATACTTAATTGACGGTTAGATACGTGTTTTTCCACTGACTCATCTTTAAAGTCCTACGATGAAGGAAGCCGGCGGATAGACGGCGGACCGCGGGCTGGGGGCTGCGGGCTGCGGGCTGGGGGCTCCCACGGGCCGCATTCCGAGAAAGGAAGTTCTTTTATTGTGCGCGGAGTTATTGGAGGCTGCGAGGCCGCTTTGATCTCTTATCTCCTCTTTATAGTGTCAACTCGTTGTGTACCTAATAGTGGCCGCGGCGCGTCGCCATTCTTTACTTGGAGAGGTTCGTGTTCGCGTGTTTTTTGTCTCAATCTACCTACGAGCCTTTGCTGGGCGTCTGTTGGTAGTTGCGCCGCTACCTGATGGTGAAACCGTGTATCCGCTGAGGTAGTGCACCGCAGTACCTATACCTACTATCGTCTATTTAGCTGTTTCTTGTTTTAGTTTATCCTAAGATTTGGCGTGAATGCATCAAAAGCTATGCATTAAAAGTTTCGTAGCATCGTTTGGGGAATATCGCTAGGACGAATTTTATCATACACATAAGTATCAATGTATCTATGTACCTATATAAAATAGTTTAAAGCAGATTTATGAGGTCGGCCATAGTTTAAAATAATTTATTCTTGTAATGTATGTGTATATAGTTATAAAAGATAACGGTGGAGTGATGCATCACATGTTCTACACTTTCCATTTTCTGGTGGATCTCTAATTTTGTGATGTCACCGTAAAGTGGTTATAGCGCTGAACAATTTTATTAAAGGCGTCATATATGCTACGGTTTAGGAAGGGCGCAGGACGCTGGACGGCCACACACGTTGTGTTCAGGCCATCCTAAATTCCTTGTAGTATTACATGTTGCCGACGATAAATGTCTAATGACATAAAAAATATCAAAATCTGTAAATTATTTTTATCATACAAATGTAACTTATGTAACCCTACACTATGTTTACTACGTTCTTTGTTTATATTGAGTGTACAAAATTCGCTATCTGCTATTCGCTGGCGGCCATGCTCCGTCCAGGCAGCGCCTCTGGGATGCCTCTACGGCTATTACTTATTCAACTGTTTTGTTATAAAGATCTATACTTGGTAGGTATCTCTAGTCTTTTACTTCTTTAACTTTAATGATCATGATGACGCCCACGTACCTAATGTCCTGTGTGTTGGTCTGTATGCGCAGAGGGCGTGCCGCTGTCGTCGCGCAACCTGCCCGCGTCGTTCTTCAACGCGGCGGCGGCGCCCGCCTGCGCCGGCCTCGACCTCTACGACTACGACCCCTGGCACCAGCACTACGCCGGGTGAGTACCGGCCTGCCAACTTTAGGTGCTTCAGTCTGGGTCAGTTGGGTTGTGGCACTGGACAATCAATAGCTTTAAAATAGATCAGCAGTGGTAAATAAAGTGATACAAAATGTACAGATGTGTAATTAGGTCCTCTTTACTTTCCTCGCACGGAGAGATGGGGAAATAGTTTTGAAATTAGGAAATACTACAGCAGATAATTAATTAATTTATTGTAATCTTTTGCTTTTTTACCTAATTTATTGTCAACGTCTGAAAACTGTAATATTTTTATTGAAAAGTAACAATGGGTCTGCCTACCCTGCTGTGTGTTGGATGTAGCGTCAGGCTGATTTATTTCTTTATCATTTTTATATCAGTCTAATGACTTTGATATAATCTAATAATATAATTGATTTTTCACTTATTTGAAAAGCATTTCAGATGGATTTTCATGTCAGATTGTAGAATATAACCTTGTAGTTTGTGTAACATTAATTAATTTTTATAATTTTTAAAGTTTTAAGTGGTAAATAATGAAAATATATAATGGTCTAAGGATATTTTAATTCAACATTAATCTGAATTAACAATATTTCACTTTAATCAACCGGAAACATGAAATCACTAACAATTTTACAATCGTTCATCTTGAAACACATTGACACCATACATATAATTATAATAATATCTTTTTTGACCAATCCTACATGTTTCACACACTATTCACCTATATATCTTTTCTTTCTTTTCTGTTCAAAGTACTCGAGAGAATTGTACATCAACAACTTTCTTTGTTCTTAACCAAAAACAATACAATCCGCTTTCTGGTCACCAACCTGGTTTCCGGCCGGCCACTCAATACAGTGTGTTAATACAACTAATATATATCTATATAGTCTACGTATTCGATTGTTTTTATGCTTATATGTAAATATGTATGTATGCTTATATGTATGATGATAAATAATAAAAATATCTTAATATAGGTTCGGTTATCTGTCAACAATAGTCCCTTACTGTTAGTTTTTCTATTTCATTCAATTTACCAATTGTACATGAATCCTGAAATGAGGTCGTGGCGCAGGTACGGGCATGCGCACGCGCACCGGCACGCGGCTGAGTACCACGCGGCGGCGGCGCACCACAACATGGCGGCCAGCTACGGCGGCCTGCTGCTGGGCCGCGGCGGCCTGCACGCGCACGCGCACGCGCACGCTCAGTACGCGCACGACCCCGCCGCCTGCGCGCCCTACTCCTACCCCGCGCCGCACGGTACGTCATCATCTTTGCTGTAGGACACTATCATCATTTTTGTATTTTATTTTCATCGATACGTAATTTTTTACTGAACTTATTAACACCCTACAGAAGCCTTTATTAGTGTGCCAAAAGAAATCCTAAGTATTTAGTAACGCGTATGTGTGAAATTATGTTCTATGACTGCTTACTGTGCTCGAGTAACAGTAAGCAGCATCAGGAGCATCAGCTACAAAACCAACTAAAATAGATTTCGAGTTTACAAATACCTAGGTATCGCATATGAACTCATCCCTTCCTGCGATATAGGTTAGTAGTGTATCAAATTATTATAAAAAATATGTTAAACATAGCTGCGAGAGCATCAAATAAATGTAAATTGAGTTTGTGTCTTTAAATAAGTTTAAGTTTAGGTATATATGTATATAGGAGTGTAAGAGTGGCCCGGGGGCTGCGTCGTCACTTCACGACCGCCTTCATTCATCTTATTGCCAGTGAGTGATCACACTCCCGCCGGCGGCGACATTGTTGTTGTATGCTATCAAAGAACACAATAAATGACGCGTCGCTCTCTCTACACCCGCCCACCTCCCGCGAACCTCTCCCCCATCAACCCCCCCTCCCCGGCCCGCCACGGCCTTTTATGTATTTTGATTTTCAAAGACATTCCATGGACGCCGAGCGCAGATATTTTAATTGTGATGATTTAAGCGCTTTATTCCGGAATCCGGTGACAAAACAGAACACCGCGTCTGTTGCGTATTTCATCTTAATTCCAGATACAGATACCCGTATACATATTGTGATTCCTCAGTTGTGGAGTCGTGAGTGTCGTAGATGTGGCAAGTAAAGATAATCAAGTCCCCGGCGATTGCAGAGTCGGCGACTTGCTGTTTCTCAGAGAGAGCGGTCGCTGACGATCGACGATCACTGATTAGTATAATTTGCTCGGCGGTCTCTTTGTGGTTAATGCTATCTGCGGACATCGCTCTCGTGAAGAATATACCGCGACGGCCATGACACGCAGGCCACGAGTGAGCGCGCTAGGAGCGGATAGACGCGTCCGCGCCCCAACGGGGACTTGCGAGTAGTAGCCGGCAAAAAGCTCAGCGGCGAGTTGAAAGAGCTCAGCGGCGAGCGGTGGCGACTCCTTCTCTAATGACGCCGATTAAAATTAATTTGCGCGGTGAGGGTCTGCCAAATTAAATTCTTAGGATGCTCCCTCCCTCTCCTCTCGCCTTCCCCGCTCCCTCCTCTATCGCTGTACCCTTGCGCTTGATTGATATTCGTCTATGCGTCGTTGCAATTTATCTTCCGTCTTCAACGAATAGGGGAGAATAGCAATTAATTCAGACATTTTTCCTAATTCAAGTCAAAAATAAAGTGCTTATACTTGGATATGCACATATATTGTTATTGCTTTTACGTATCTACGACATTGTGTGAGCTAATACGTAATTATATAAATGAATATTACAACTGAGACTAGACACATATCACTTTTTAAAATAGTCAGTATTTTTTCTGATACTGTTTATAATAGTTGTGAAGATATTATTGTTTTCCTGAATAAAATATAAGTGTGTTCATGTCTGGTCGTTTGTCCTCTGTCGTCAGAGCCTTCCCAAGGGTTAACCGCTTTACTGAAAGTGACATGTACGTATACGAGTACATGTGCGAAGTTGACAAAGATGGCGTTATATTTGTATAGGGCGGGCGGGGACGGTAGGGGGAGGGCGGGGGCGGGGGCACAGGGGGTGTGTCGCACACACGCGAGTGTCACACTAAGTACTGAGGGACTCACGCATAAGTCCCTCTGCCCTCCGTGATCCCTCGCTCGCCGTGCGTCGCTCGACGGCAATATACGCCGGCGTAATTGAACAATTGCCAATACAAGAACTATTTATCGTTTTATTTTTACATATAATAGAATAAAAAATCTCTATATACATATTATAAAAGGATAGAAAAGTGAATTCTGTGCATTAAAGATTACCGTCTGAAGTACCGTTAATATTTCGATAATAGAAGCTAAAAAACCAGTTAGCAGAATTTTTGTCTGTCAGTCTGTTAGTTTGTTAGCGAATTATGTAAAAACTATTGGGCAGAATTGAATGCTTTTGAATATGTAATTTCTAAGTGTCTGGAGCTACGGGTTGGGATTTCTGTAAAAAAAACGATAAAGTCAAATTACTCAAAAAATATAATCAAATCACAACAGGGTAGACAGAGGGAACCTAATGTTAAGACACTCCGTTCCCCACTTTCTGTCGAATTCTGGAGGCATTGCGTGTTGAGTGGCAGAATTCAACACCGCGCTTAGCCTCGACGCCAGAGCGAAGAAATGGAAATGTAAATTTAAGTAAATATTTCATTTCCTCGAGTGGGTCAAACAATGATAACTACTGGGAATATAGAAGTGCGTGAATGTTTACACAATAATTAATTGATTGAGGTCCCGGTATAGCTACTTATACGATAGTTTTCATTCTGGTATTCAATGCAACTTTCGTAGGAAACATAAAAACGACTCACAGTCAAATCTAGTCTATTAGTCTAAAGCGACGGAAACTGTTAAATAAATAACATGTCTTTTTTATTCATTAATATTAGTTATTTTAAAATACAACACTGGTGTTACTAAAAATATAAAAATAGTGATTATATTATTCCGTTCGTCCGAGCTTATTTTTATATTATCATGAAAAAACTCCTTTTTAAAGCAGGCGAAGTCGCGAAAGGGTCGCTGGTTAGTAATTAATATACGAAAATATTATGTTAGTTAGTAGGCACTTACTCCCACGATGATTACTCATTACTCTGGACTCTGTACTCTGTAGAGATTCTTGCAGTATGCAATAAATGCATAAAAACAAAAATAACTTTGATACACTCTCTATATCTATCTTTAAGAAAAAAAAATAGACGAAAAAAGGCTGTTTATTTATTGGTATACGATGTGTGATGAAAGAGTTTTAGGTTCGCTTCCTATATTACTTAGTAGTAAATGACTCCGAAATATGGATTCTGGTCTATATTATAAGCGCGTGTTGCAACGAAGTTCAACCAAAGAAGTTACCTACTAGATAGCCAGTGAGCCAAAGACTCGACTCGACTCGACTATAGTCATACTAACCATACAAAAACAACGACTAGGTTACTTATAAGCGTCGAAAATATTTGGTGTGAAACGGTCCACTATATAAAATTTACAAGGTCCATTTTGAAAACTAGGTGGTCCATTTTTAATACCTTGTTGCAAAAGTTCTTAATTATAACATTCATAGGCGAATTAAGAACATACGCGAATTAAGAACTTTTGTACCTTTGAAAATGAAAATGTACCTTTATAGGTACTAGCGACCAGCTCGCGGCTTCGCCCGCTTTAAATTGTGAATTATCTGTTTGTTTAAGTAGGGAATTACGTTCCTGTTTTAACAAACAATGTATGCTTGCAGCGCACTTAAGATTTCTAAAGTGAAAATTATTAAAGCCATAGAGTGGCCATTTTCGATCTTCATAGAAAATTTATTATTGGGGGCAATTAACCAAGTATATATAACCAGAAGCAATGATATAAGTTATGTATGTTTGTTGGTTTTCTGTTTGTATACGCTTATCTCAGAAACGGCTTAACCGATTTAAAGAGCGAAAACGCCAGCGTGGGAGCGGTAAAATCGATTTAATTGTTTTTATTTACTTTTTATTGTAACATTCGTCATGTATGAATAGTGTAATGATAAATAACTGACCTTTATAACTATTTATTGACATCTTCATAGAGAAATGATAGCTTCTTGGGCACTTTTAATTTTTGAAGAAAATCAATTTCATTAAAATACTTTTATTTATTTTAAGAAAATAAATTAAATAACATATAATATCTTGTCTATGTTTTCCACCCGAGGAACACTAAAGGGCGAAAAATTATTAAATACATATAAATACATAGAAACCACATTAGTATTTATCGATACTGTAGGTACTAGTAATAATAATTCAAAAAATAGTTATACCTACTACGGGATACCTTTGTGTTCAACGTTTAAAGCTGTTCATTATGACAGAACATAATACAGTATATCTATAGAGGAATTACATACTCTTTTGTATTCTTTCACAATAATATATATATATATTTATCAGATGACTGTACTGCGATGGCGGCTCTGTTTTAGTAAGATTGCACATTTTCCTTTGAAAATTAGAGGTATGAATAATATGGTTTGATTATTGTCTGCACTTTCGTCAACTGATAAAATATAAAAAAATGGTTGTATTGGCATAACTACAGTAGTTGGACATATGGTATCGCGGAATTTTTAAGATCAATTTCTTCACACCTTGGGTTACGTTATTGCATTTTTTACTAGGGATTTCTATTTTTTTTTTAAATTTT
The DNA here is from genome assembly GCA_917862395.2 of Heliconius sara. Classification (NCBI taxonomy): domain Eukaryota; kingdom Metazoa; phylum Arthropoda; class Insecta; order Lepidoptera; family Nymphalidae; genus Heliconius; species Heliconius sara. The sequence goes on from OU860792.2 coordinate 59,331, forward strand.
ATTTAGCCTATGTAAATAAGTAAAGATGCAGCTTTCTAATAGTGAAAGAGTTCTTCAAATCGAGTTCTTCAATTTTTCTGTGAAAACAATACAAAGATACATACAAAAATACAAATCTTTCCTCTTTATAATAGGTATTGGTATAGATAGGAATTGTTCCTCGAGGACGCCTCGATGGACCTATACTATACGTACCCACTACATTCGTCTATGTTGTACCGACATTGTTTAGCTGCCATAACTCCAGATGAAGAAAAAAGTATCTACTACTCAAAAATCAATAGATAATTTACTTTACACGTTTTTAAACTGTTATTCCACACTTAGGAAAGAAAAATACTCATTTTGAAAACGTATAAAAATTTGAACGTAGCGGGACTCGAACCTGCGCCTCCTGGAAACCGACCAGGCGCTCCGACCACTAAGTTGTTCCCATCAAGCTACGTCGAAATGTTTATACGCTTGTTACAACTTATTTATGTTGTTAGCATCTCTGTAGGGAGATTTTTACTAATTTCCAACTATGCTTCTGTCCATATTGGAAGGCACCTATCTCTATAAAACGACCTACGCCCAAAACTAAATAGTGCGGCGCGCGCCGCTACCAGGCCCGCAGCGGGCGGTGGGAGGTACAGCGATGGCGTGTGACCGCAGCGGGAGGGGCGGGGCCCGGCGACTAGCGAGCCAATAGCATCGCGATGACCACTGACCGCCCCCTCTCGTCTCACAGCCGGGGGGTGGCGCAGTAAATCACGCAGGATGTCAATTACGACGACCGCCACCCCCGACCTCCCCCGACCTCCCTTGACCTCCTCCGGCTTCCCCCGACCTCTCCCGACCTCCCCGGCCGGCCGCAATGCTTCATTAAATGCCTCTATTGTAGCGTACCTATTTCAATGTCCTCACCCGTCGCACTAGAGTAGCGATACAGTGACGCCACTCTCTGTTACCGTTCTAGATCGAGCGACAGTTAACATTTTATTACGAACTACTTACCTACTCTTTTTCGTTTTCGTGTCTGTTTCTTATTAAAATAACAATAAATTAGTAAAAAAAAACAATAGTTTATTTAATTTGTGTTTTTATCACTGTGTCAAATACTCATGCCGTAACAAGTCGATAGTCCTTACAGGTCAATAGATATCGACCTACCTACCCTACCTATAAAAGTAATAATTCAAATTAAAATATTATCTAATATTATTGTTATTTAATTTTTATTTTATTTAATAACTACCTTATTATATTCCAAATATGCTAAAGGTACATCCATCAGATTTAATAAGTAGATACCTATATTTAGGTGATTTATAAATCCTATTTTTTTCTTCCTCCCATCCGTCCGGTTAAGAACATAATTTCATTAAGAAAAATTTACTTGAGACAATTAATTAATATAGACCCTAAACAAATAACATGGTATGTATGTATGTATGTTTGTATGTAGGCATGTATACACTGAACTAGTGACAAATGACTAGTAACAATTCGAACAAGCGATGCTATCTAGTAAGTATTCTCCCGACGGCAGATGCGGCGCCGTGATAGGAGCGGGTCATTTATAACAATCACGTCGATGAGCCGTCGGCCTCCCGCCGCCCTCACCTGTTAAATAATGTTACAACAGATACAAAATTCATTAAATTAGCGCAGACAACAATTATTTACGTTTAAACGTTCTAAAAATATAAAGTGCATATCTATTCGATAGAGAGATAGCTCTCTACTCGTATATATTAAATACGAACTGGATTAAATAATGGTATTTACTCATCTAAGGCTACATTAACATAAGGTACCCGGCCATTAACGCCCACCCTGCTTAAAACTAATATATTTTATAAACACTGTTTAGGAAAATAGAATATAAATACTCAATACTACCTCTAGTACCATCATCTGTTTTAATAACGCGCGTGCGCATTGATCATGTTGTATAGTACCCACCTACATAATGACTTGAAGCGTCATAAAATATCATATTGTTTTAAGGGTTCCCTACCTTTTAAGGCAAAAGAACCCTTATAAGATCACTTTGTTGTCCATCCGTCTGTTTCAAGTCAGTCAAGAGCCATTGTTTGTTTTAAGAGCGTTTGGAGATATCGAGTTGAAATTCATACCATATACTTACGTACTCAGATCTACGGCCAAGTGGAGTACCAGATGAAAGTGCTTTGTTGTAATGGTCGTTGTTTTGTTTGTCCGCAGGTCTGGAGGCACAGGTGCAAGACACGTCGAAGGACCTGTACTGGTTCTGAGCTGAGACTAGCGGGTACCTCGCTTGCTCGTAGTGACTTAATTCACTCATAAGTTGTATTGTTGTTAGTGTGCATGTAGGTGTGTCTACATTCAAATTGGTATTATTGGTGAGTTCCGTTAAAAACCGCCGGCGGCAGGATTTTCTTGTAATCTGTTGAGTCAAATATTTTATTGTTCTTGCAAATACCTACTAAAATTCAAGTAACTATGTAAAGTCAAAGTACAAAAATATATAGGTATGTTTTGTTTCAAAGAAATTGAAGAATAAGATATATATTTGTTTCTATTTATTACAAATTTGCTATGAATTGTTTCTTTTTATATTTCGATTGTGAAATTGTCAATTAAAATTGATTTACTGTTAACATACAGTTAATTTTATGAATGAAAAGACATTTAGAAGTGAATTTGTACAGTACATACTTTGTGCGCAACGTCGTGCGTGACGTCAGATGTCATAAACGAACTAGATCTCTCATCCCTTTGTTGACGTCGACGTGACGACGTGACGACGTGACGACGTGACGACGTGACGACGTGACGACGTGACGACGTGACGTTATAAAGTAGTAACAAAAGAAGCGGACCTACTCGCTTTGTCATTATTATAATTATTTCCCTAAGAAAAGAAAAGTTTAGTTGCAATTATGTAGCGTTGCGAGAAGCGACCGTCATGGGAGCCTCCTCGCTCAGCCTCGACTCGTGTGTACAAATGAACTTATCTCTATTAGTAATGGCCAGTAAATGTTATAATTGAATATATAAAATAATACGAAATTCATGTAAATGAATATTGTTAAAATTTGTTGGTTCTATAATGCCAGAGCAGAGAGCGCACGAATCGTTAAACAAATGAACCGTACCCACCATGTCCACATGACTAATAGCTGTGTATATAATGTTGTTGTATAGCAGAGAAGACTCCCATAATTTTTAATTTGCGTAGAAATCGTCTGTGATAATTCTGTTTGAGTCAGTGTGCACTCTACCGACGGCAGCAGGTACCCTTAGTGAGTAGAGTATAGTGAGTAGTGTAAGGCGCCGTATGTATATACGTACCGTAAGACATAGTTGTACATATAGATAGGTATGTTATAGTGCATTGTCATAGAGGTGCTTGATGCGCCGCGTGTGAGGCTTGTGAGGCTCGTGAGGTTTGTCCTGAAACTCCCTATTAAGAGTTTCACTATTTTTCTGCCAGATTTATAAACTTTGTATAGAAATCTCACGATCATTACAAAACAGTGTTGCAGTTGTTTTGATTCAAAGAAATAAGTACCTACTTACATACTCTTGTATCATTAGATAACAAAAAATGCGAAACTAAATTGTTAGAAGATGTTAAAATCATTTACCTACATATTTCTGTAAATGTTACGACTACATATATAAAGTATATATCTATAGTAAATATCTTAATTTTACAATACTAGATAGACATAGAGCCGCTCGCCGCTCGCCACTCACACGCGTAGCATGCTGGAGTCGCCATTTGTACACGCTGCCTGTTGATATTAAACATAAAATATTTTTAATGTAAATTTTCCATGCGCTTTCCGAAACGCAGCCGACATTTAAAACATGTGGTGGTGTGCAGATTATGCGACCGTTCTATCAGAGAAGTAGAGTGCTTACAATTTTGAACGTCGAAAATAATTCGTTTTACATTGTACAGATGAAATAATGAGTGTATAAGTGAATAGCCCGAGGCGAGTGCGAGTTGCGACTGCGAGTTGCGACTGCGCACGCGCACCGTCGCGCGTGAGCTATTTGCGTATGAAGCGAATTCCTGCAACATTTATTGTATCCCAAATGGCTAATAGTGGTAGCACGCACTCGTCTCCTTTCCCCCATCACCCCCATCCCCCTGCACCCCCCGCGAGCTGTCGTGTAAATGTAATGTATCTATAGATTATTGTGAATAGCTTCAAGAGCGGGCTCAAAATAAATATAACTTATAAAATATTAAACTGCATTTTATTTATCCCAGCAACGGTCTCTCCCCGTCAAGAAAGCACACAACAATAACACAAACGCAAGCGATGTCTTAATTGTAGTGAGAAGTGATAGTTAATTTGTGTTGAAAGCGCTTACCGAGCACTCGTCTTGTAGTCGACAAGACGTTTCGGACGCTAGACACGCCCAGTAAATTGTAGGTACACATTAGATTTCTATTGTTAATTTGATGTTAATATAATGAGCACATTGTAAGGTTTAAATGTGGACTGCAGAAGTAACACAGTGGGTCGCGGGCTGCGGGTTGCGGGACCGTAATTAAAATAATAGCTTCTGGAGCTCTTCACTAAAATTTAAATGATCAAAATGGTTTCCACGTCGATAAAGCTACGGATTAACACAAGCTATTTGTAAAGCGCATTAATCACGTCACGCCGCGGGATGGAAATAAACAATGGATGCCATTACAAAGCTGAGAATTAGAAGTGGGCCGCAAATAGCGCCATTAGCCGCCCTCCCGCGCGCCCTCGCGTGTTTGTAAACACGGCGCGTCTCCCGTACGTCAGCTATCGGCGTTTTGGGGCACATTCCGCACTCTATCGTAAAACAAACAGACTGGTCTCGAGTCAATTTGTCACGCTTATTTATGCTAATGGAGTGTTAACGGCGGCGGCGGTCGAGTCGACGTCACCGGCGACCGCCGCCCACTGCTGAGTGGGTAAATACTAGATACTCGAACAAACTGGTACTGATAGGGTCGACAGAAAGAATCTAGTGCACATTACCCACAATAATAATGGAGGAGGTGTGTTTAAATGCTCTTCGTTATACAGCAAATAAAGTAATGTAGTAGCACTCCTAACGACAGGCAGTTCAGCTGCAACGCACGTCGCGGCGCGTCCGTTCGAAGGCGGAAGTGCTAATTTAACGACGATTGATTTGCATGTTTAATAGCTCACTCCCGCCTCTCGAGCAATCCCTCTTCCTCCTGACGCCCTCCTAACGCTCTCCTCCGAGATAAATGAAGCTGAACGCGTCACTTATTTCTGGCGGCCGTTCTTTAGCTTTAACAATGTTTTATTTTAGTGGGATATGAGTGGAGGCGATTTATCAAATGTGACAGCGGAATACCCACGGGACATATCTGATTTTAAAAATAATTAAAATTATATTATAGGTATTTAATAAATTTGATCATAATATTTAATATGGAACTTTATTTGTATTTATAATAAATCATCAGCCACACAATTCTCAGTATGTGCGATCCAAAAAGTTTTAAATTTTGTTTTTGTCAGAAAAATAATATTTTTCCAGAATTTTATAGGCCTATTTACGTATTCTTTCGCGAATGTTAGTCTTTTTGCTCTATTGACCTCACTTATGGAGGGCCTTTACAGTAGGTACAACCTCACCCGAACGTGAAACAATGTAATTTGCTAAGCTTTGAGCGGTTATTTTTAACCTATTTCACAATTCGACGCCAATCTCTCGTAACGAATTTCTTCGGGAGACCGTACCTTGCTTTATTTTCAACATATCCGTTTAACTTGTCTTAAAATCTGCTCGGATTTGGCGATAGCTTCGACCTTTGTTGCGACCTTTGGCTGAACACTCAATGAAAGTCTCGTTGTTAGGAGATATCGCGAGTCCCGAAATTTCACCTAAAGTGTCAAAATGTTGCAGAAACAACAATGCGTTAAGGTACAGTTGGTATGCAAATACTTGATTTTAAAATATGTGTTGTTACCGTTTCATTCTTAGGGTCGAAATTTGCAACAACTTCTTAATTTTTGTATTAATTAAAATGTCATGTGATGTTGTAGTTGTTAGGGTTCCGTAAGTTCTAGAGAAAAGGCCATAAGGCCACTTCCTTGTCCGTCCGTCTATCTGTCTGTCAATAGCCTTTATTTCAAGAAAGCTTGGAGATAACGAGTTGAAATTTAAAACGTATTCTACATTTAGTTAAAAAGAGATATGGCCGCTATAAAGGGAGTAAAAATTAATTAGATACTTTCGCTTCACCTAGAATTATGAAATTTGCTAGCTAGCATCTACAAATAGTATTTTTAAACATTTTTAAAGTGTTAATCCACACTTAGGAAATATGAATACTTATTTAGAAAACGTATAAAAATTTGAACGTAGCGGGACTCGAACCCGCGCCTCCTGGAAACCGACCAGGCGCTCTGACCACTGAGCCATACGTTCTCGCCAAGCTACGTCGAAATTCTTATACGCTTGTTACAACTTATGTTGTTAGCTAATGCTTATGCAACTTATGTTGTTAGTTCTAAATAAGTATCTACAATTAGTATTCATTCATATGTAAAACTCTTGAGGCTTCCAACCCGAATCGCGCTTGTTCAATTTTTTGACTTCTAAGAATTTGGATTGATCGATAAATATACATTAAGCTATTAAATACTATTACAATAAGAGTAGGTGTAACTTAAAAACAAATAGGTGTGCAACCTACCTAGTTATACTCAATCATTACTATTAGAATACAGAAAACAGTAGAGAAAGACAAGCACAATAAGTATATTCTATAGGTACCTACTTATAATTGATAAAATGTAATAAATTATAACAAATTATGAATCCATTTTCATTCACGAGGTTAAAAGCTAAGCTGAAGCGAGAGCTAAGCCAAGTCTAAGGCCTTTAAGCATAATTACGTGTCGATATATACCTACGAAAACAAATCAACGGCCGGCGGTCAACTATCAAACAAACGACAGTAGTTGCGTCTTATCACAGTCAATTGAAGTACAAGAGTTTTTATAGCGGTGATGTCATTTACAAGTACAGTTAATGACTATCGTTAATTCAAACCGAATTCGAACCTCTGTATGAGCCAAAGTTATCACGAGTTTCATAGAAAATCAATACAAAGAAAGAAGAAATTCGATATACATCAATACATTTATATGAACTTGATAATTCGAACAATAATATCATCACTTCGTGACAAAACGACGCGTTAATTCGAGCCGACGGGCGTCCAACACTCACTATTTGAACTTTTGAATAAAAGTAGAGAAAGATTACGCAGTACTTTGACACACACTTCCGAAAAAAATGGTTTTTATTGTTCATTTATATTTGATTATTACTTAATAATTCGAACTTTCTGTCTTTTTTTCTCTTAAAAATTCGAACCATTTGACATTTCGAACACTCGATAATTCGTAATATTTTAAAGGTCCTTCGGGTTTCGAAGAAGTAGTAAGTGCTTTTACAATTTACTGTGTTAAGTTACTCGTCTGATATGCTAATTTAAGTACATTTTTCTAAATGCCGTTAAACTTTTATAAATTACTCATTCGTAGAAAAGGGTTCAATTTTAGTCCCTTTAGGTATAGTTTGAAAACATTGAAACGATTACAGGGCACTTAAAATAACACAGACTACCTAAGTACCGACACCGACGTGTATGCGTATCTATTATGCTACTGTGGCCGGAAGTACTCCAATTAGACCTCATAACTATAAATAAATACATTAAATATTTGTCAAAACTTGATTAAAAATGTATTCATTTTTATTTTTTATCAGAATTTTATATCGGAAAGTAATTAAATTCATCGCAGCAAATATTTGAAATTCCATCTTAACACCTTGTTTATGTTCAGGCTTAACGAACTTTTCAATACCGCTACGAGTATGTCTCACGAAGTGACAAGTAGGGAACAAGGCGGGTCCTTACGAGCGGGACTACAAAAAGATTATGACAATTTTATTTTTAACTATCCACATGAAAATGTAAAAATGTAACGGCGTTTAAAGTACATAAATGATTTTGAAATGTGCCTTTTTTATTTTGAGAAAAATAAATAATTAAGTACTTATTTAGTGTTAACTTCAATCACTTTAAGCATCATTTGGAACATTTTTTGGATAATGATATCAAGGTTAAGGTAAGCTTCATTAACTAACCTACTATAAAGCAGTTAAAACTGAAACCGTCTTTCAAAGAGCACCTTAAATCTTTAATACACGATTGTTTGTAAAACATTTTTACGAAAAAGATAATTATCACAAAAAATCTCAATGTTCTGTCTCAAACCGGACTTGAACAATCTCTATGCGCTGGATGACGTCGTTGGCACATCGCACTATACGCTGAACTGAAGGACGCCTCGCTCCAGCTTCATGGAAACACTTTAACCTGGTTGATTTGTTTCCTTACTTCGAGGGAAGTAGATAATGACTTGACAAAACCCGCCGCGGCTTTATTCTGCAAGAATATTAAACTGGTAATTGACTTGTATAAATACTTCGAAGCGTTGTGAATCTTATACAGTTAATTTAAGGTCGATAGTTGCTTGTCGATCTCGTGGGAAATGTAATCTTCGTGAATCGTGGGGTTGTCACAGTCTTCGTTATTGTAAAAGCACGTGCACGTGCACCCTCGGGAGCTAGGAGCTCCCAGCGTGACTTGTTGATGTGAAGTGATAGTACGTTAGCCTCAGACTCGAATGATAAAAGTCCAAAATCTTTCTTTCCTTATGATAGCAAATATATACCAAATCATTGGTGTGAGCTTTTATAGTAACACTCCAATGTGTGTTGATAGATCACAGATCTACAGCTGCAGACGAACCGAGATGTGGCATCCACAGGCCACTACTGGGTGACGTTTTCACACCGCCTGACTGACTAGAAACTTGTGCATATATTTACAATGATAAGAAATAAAGTAATATATAATAGAAACAATCCGATAAATTTCATTAAGTTTCTTAAGTTGGATGATCTCTAATACCTATCATACATATGGCAAATAAACATCAAAATGGGCAGGCGGGCTGCAGGCTTGCAGAGATTCCACATGTCGTGGCAGGGCACTAAGAGCCGCCGCGCGGTCCTCCTCATTAGCGGCACGACTGAAACTTGAGCGCAGCCTCTCGCCAAACAAACAAACCGTTATCCGCGACAGAGCGCGACCGGAGCGACGCCCACAACGCCTAATGGCTCGGACGTAATAAATAGTGACTTAGCTCTTTGTCACCCTCGTTTTGAGTATATTTTAGCGTGAATTAGTGGCACACGTGCGCCGCACCCGCCGCCGGCCCGCGTCGTGCCGGTTCCGGGCTCCCAGCCGATGTAATTATGTAAGATCTCATTAAGAACACGTATTTAATAAGACAGATACATTCCTGCGTAAATCACGGCGTCCCTACATCTGTCACGTGTTGCTATCTATTTGTGGCTGCAGCGGAGTGTCGCGTCACTGGCTCACTGAACACTGCCCCGTTAGACTTCCCGCGAGACTCGTAAATGTGGAACTACTTAAAATACATAATAGATTGTTAAACGTTTACGTAAAAATACATTTGTAACGTGATAATGGGTATCTGAATGTAGCTATCTGAATGTCTTCTTCTTCTCTTTCACACACAAACTGCTGGGCTATAAAAAATATAATTACAGCGTCTTAGGAAAAAATTGTAAAGAAGATGATCTTTTTCGTTTGACATAAAAAAATAAAGGTGTTAAAATAAAGCGATTTGGAACTGCACGCTTTAAGAAATGTGAATACTAATGTTTAACGTGATGAGGAATTTCTGATGATTGAAGTTGAAATTGAATTATTATTTTTATATCGGACAGCTCATCTATATAAGAAGGCTATATTATTTAACATTACGACAGTAACATTAAAATATTTTGCAAAACATCTAGGCGTGTGTTGTGGAAACGGTTTCCTTTTAAAAGTTTTAAATAACAGTCCACAACAATAAATGTTTATATTCTAAGGGCAATCTACAGGACAATTCTTATGTTATTTTGAATTCCAAAAAAAAAACCTTTAAAAAAAAAAATTTGAATTATCTATAGAACATCATTAACTTTTACTGCATATCACCAACTTTGCGCACTCTGTCACAGTCTTCTCTCTGATCTGCTTCTACCGACATAATCACTCCTCACTCCTTCCCGTGCCTTCGCCGGAACGTAATTGAAGTTAGTGCACTGCACTCGCTGCAACGGCACTCACGAGATTTAAATGGAACATGATAATGAGGGGACTGAAACTATGATTAAAGTTTTTTTTTAATTCATATAAATAATTTAACAAACGAAAAACAATTTCTTTAATATATTTGATCGCTATCCGAGTTACTTACAAGCTGTGATGTGTTGATTGCGGCGTAACATCGATATCGTAACTTTAAATAATTTGTACGACAAAAGCGCACGTAAAGACGTTTAGTTACTGAAGATACACGCAATGATCCTTATTACCAGAGTCCGAGGTACTGTTTCATACTGTGTGTTAATTTAATACAAGCCGGCGGCGGTGGCGGCAACACTGTATTGTCCGATGGCAACAATCGATTCAAGTTGATATCTTTATAGGGCTTACACCTCGCTAAGGAATGAGACAATGGCCCGCGGGCCTTATTTAAGGGAATATTGTTTTGGCATACTCCTAAATTTGTCTATGGCGACCCTGAATAGAGCTGGTGTGTTCATATAGGCACGTACTGTCTACGTACTTTATAAATGTTAGTAGCTTGTAATGCGCCTTTATGTATCGTGAATAGATGTATGTTGATTAAACAAAGGGAAATAATTATTCAATGTTGTATTTGTGAAATTGTGATACTTCCGTTCCTCATTAAACGCCGATTTCCCGAAGGCGTTGCGCGATACAACACTGTGCTGGGCGCCTCTACCGCATTATACGAAGTTGGCAAAAATTGACATATCCACATACAACTAACAAGGTGTTTAATTAACTTTAAGTTACACAACTTATCAACTTCTGATGTAACTTACTTACTCGATATGTTGTAGGCGCGCGGAAACAAATGAAGTGTAACAGATAGATTTGATCTTTCAAAAGATCTATATGTTATATACTATATATATTACTTTACACTAGAGAACATCTACCGCCTTCCACCGTGTAGTCGTACTATAGCCATGCACCGCTGCGCTGCTGCAGCTCAGCTACGATATAAGCATTAGCGACTGTATCAGAGGTGGGCGGAGTCAAACGCATTGGAAGCTGGAATCTAGATTTATAGAGGCGAGAGCACACAATTGTAGATTGTGGTATATTGATTCATATACACATATGTAACTAACCAAGTGATACGTAGGTTTGTACATAATTCTTTATAATGTACGTGAGAGGTAGCGGTGCTCGTGTGAAGTCACCCTCGTAACCAACACCAATGTACCAACACCGGCGAGTACGAGTACGCCCGAGAGTTTGTTCTATAAGAGTGCAGGTATTGTTAGTTTATTACAAGAAAATTATTAATGATAAATCATTAATGTGCCACATAGTCAGTACTTTTTGCAAAATCTATTTCCGAATGGTTTAATCAGTTACTTAGAAATTGAAAGTTGAAAGTCTATAGTAGAGTTAATATTCCTTTTTTTTTCGTGAGGAAATCCCTTTACGGATACCAGCCCGAGTGGGGACTCGAGCGGGTTATGTGGGGCTCGTGGACTGGCAGATGTAGGCCGTCCGAATACCCACTAAAACTTCACGGTGCTCCTCCTCGACCGCCACTGGCCGCGAGACGCGGGGACATTAGTCGTCCGCGAAACGCGGCGGCGGGAGCCTGCAAGGCATGTCGCGGGGTCAACGGTGTGTGGGCACTATCGACGGCTTGCTCAGAGTAGCGCGCGGGAGCAACCTGCGCGCGACTACTCGGGCCAGGTCAGTAGGCGGCCAGCTTCCCCAAGCTGACCGCCCTCTGGCTCGTTAGGGCGGAAGGCGGCGATCAGAGTTAATATTACTTAATTTAACTTTAATATTACAAGCATTTGTCCGACAGGTAAGTTATATACCTATGCTGATTTTGTTAACAGAGTCCTTGTAAAATGGAAAACCTACAAAGGATGCTCAATTTTTAAAATCAATATCAATAAGTAAATATTATTTATTAATTATACTATTAACTATACTAATAGTTCAAAAAAGTATGGCAGAGTAAAGCTGTCCACATAAACTAATGTCCACATAAAGAGATGACGAGATCTACTCGTATTTGGTTGAGTGGAGAAGTCCCTAGTAGAGGCATGTGGAGTGTGAACTGGCACAGAGGTGTCAAACGGCCAACGCGCATACGGACGGGTCGATTTAGCCGTTCTTAACGGAATTCAAACGCAAGGTAATTAAAGGTAATTAAAGATAATTAACACTAATACGCATGTTTTCACAAACATTACGTTACGCATTTGAACTGGTTGGACAGGGGAAGCGATTAAAACCTAAACGCTATAATTCTACTTGTATTCACAATAAAATGACGGTGCTTACATGGCTTTGAATTTAAATATTGCACATTGAATCGCATCATCAACAGTAGGTACCTACTCTGTTGGCGCTGAAGCTACGGTTGCAACACCTGAACATTAACACTAGTTGGAGCTCGCTGCTACGTCTGCGAGAATTACAAGATTTTAAATTTAGTTTATTGTTCGTCTGCAGCCGACTAGTTACTCTAGTTACTGGTAAGTGAAATATTAGTTACAAGTCTCCTACAAACCTCTCGACACAGTGTGGTGACGGACCCGACCCTACATTTAACAAGACTTGGTCCTTCAAAATGACTCGCTAATCTTCATACTGAGAATCTCAGATCTTGGAAATCATCACAATTGTCTATGGAGTTTTTTCCATGTCGATAGGTGAGATTTTCAGAGTTACTTTGAACTGTCTAGAGAAAATTAGTATTTCTAACCGATTTCCATAAGAAAAGGAGGTTATAAATTCGACTGTATTTTTTTATATGTTTGTTACCTCAGAACTTTTGACTGGGAGAACCGATTTGGATGATCTTTTAATTTGAAAGCTATTGTTTTCTGTGTGGTCCCATTTTTTGGTCCATTTTTGAAAATGGTATCTATGAGAAAATCACATAAATATTAAATTTGCATGAGGTATTTGCGCGACAAACGGATGAATAACTCAATATCACGCCAACCGATTCCGACGGTTCTTTTTTTTGGAAGGATGCACCTTAATGGTAGTGGTGAAAGTCTGGTTAGGTTCTGATTATAGAATCCGGTTGAAATAGAACAAGTTGTTTTTTATTGGTTAAAATTATAATTGTAACTACTGTTAGGTATATTATGACATTCGCCAGATGTCAATATGACAAAATGTTAGCTTGCACAATAATACCTAATTAAATTTGAAGTTTTACATACGAGTAGGACAACCACTAACTTGAGAAGCATTCTTTTAAGGTCAGCCCATCACTTAAAATCGTAAAGTAAATTAATTCTTAACAAAAAAAAAACAACCGACTTCAAACAACAAACTAAAAAAAAGTTAAAAAATAATTTAACACACAGTAAAACGTACTTTGATTTTGTTAAACAAAAAAATATATATATATATATAATTTTGAAGTCAGTGTCAAGCTTATGCTACAACAACCTTGAATATTGTTTTACTTTGCACCGACTTCAAAATTAAAAACATAATAACATAACACTGATCAATACCATGAAGTTCTTTATACAAATATTGTGTTTAGCTTTTAGACTGTACTGTGTATACTTCTGTAGGTACCGACTAATGTTATAACGCTGAAGATATCTTTTCGATTTAATATAGCGTAGTGTTCCTCCGGTCGGTGAGCGGAGAGTTACCTCAGGCACTCGTAACGTGCCGTAATATACACACAATACAACTCGTAGTTGCTTCCATTTGCCCACGCGGGGAAAGCAACAGATAACACCTAGTATTCATTTAAATACTAAGGTAACCGACAACGTATTATTAACAAGGGATGACATTTAATCCCAGTGTCGTAGGTCCGTACACGTAGCACAGGTTCATGACATCTGCCACCGACCCCCTCCGCACCCTCACCACGCCCCGCGCGGCTTAACCCGGCTTAACGCGGCTAAGCCGCGCACGACGGAACTGTTAAATAAATACGCGCTAAGTCCGGCTTTCGACAACATCTACAAATAGACACCTACGGCTAATCGGTAGACAGCTCCTAACTAATTATCTATTTCTATTTATTTAAGTGCGCATTTTCTTGTTTTAATAAGTGATTATTGGAATCACAAGTTGATATACCTATAACTTATAATACATAACACACACAAAAAAATAAGCTTCTAAATCAATGCGATCACAAGATACCAACGCCGATTTTCGATATTGCATAAATGTTGTTAAAATCTATACTAAGTAATTATCAAAAATCATGTTTTATAATTAATTATTTAGTAACATCTTTGTTTATAAACGGGAAGGTTGTGGGTTCCATTCTCACTCGAGGAATAATAAATTATTAATATTTTTCCGGGTCGATAACAATCTTAACTAATATATTCGTAGCTATAGATAGATAAGTATCGTGATAGCACAGCCTCGCCTCGTCTCGCCTCGTCTCGTCTCCCCGTCCAGTTGCTAATCAACCATCATATTGCTCTTACTATCTAATCTAATAGTGTGTCCGCGCTTCATGTACTGGGGAGGCGATCGACGCGAAGTGAGGCGACGGATGCTTTGTAATGCCACTGGTTTGTATAACGAGGTAGGTACCTATGCTGTACTTGCATATAGGTACCTATCTCGTTTCTCTCTCTCTCTCTCGTGTGCATTAGTGTTACAGAAAAAAATATCAAATACGATCAGGTACTTTAAAATAATATTTTTTATCGTGAGTTTAAATTAGGTGCGATCGTTATACACAACCTTAAATATTTGGGATGATAAAAATATCACATTACGACTTACACTAAGTAACATCGTCTTTGGACTGATAACTAGCACGCGAGTGGAACCTACGTCCCTACCTACTCGTTGCTGCCTTAAAGTGAATGTATAGGGGTGCAAAAATATATTCATACATGTGGACATCTGACATAAAATGAAGTACCTAGGTACTGGTACTCGGAGTACTTGGACACCGCCCATTGGTAGTGAAAGATAACAGACTTACAGTGTCCGCCCGCCCGCCCGCCGCGGTAGACCGAGCGGCGACGGGCGGATTTTGCTCTTATGTATTGGCAAATATTTTACCAAAAAATGATAACATGTCGTTTGCCAATTCCTAATAATAACCGCAAAAAAGAAATTAAAAGCAACTAACTACCTTTGAATTTATAAAATCAAGATACCCAATTAATATTCTCTAAAGGACAGCAGTCAGGGCGGTATTTTATTATTTCTGTAACATTGATGGGTGCTTTGAGGAGCTTTTGTCACAGAGTAACGGCGATAGAGCGAGGGAGGAGGAGGGACGTGAGTGCGTCGCTAAATATACTCTCCGACATTTACCTTTGTTTTAATCTGAACTAAATCGGTAGCGGGCCGTGTAGAGTGCGAGCGGGGGCGGGGGTGGGGGCGGGGCGGGAGCGGGGCCGGGGGCTGCACAATAAATCCCGCGAGGAATGTCACCGTAATCTCGGGAGAACAATTGAACAGATTTGGTTGTCCTCTTGCTTATTTTTAAGATACGGTCGTTAGCCGCGAGCCGCTACAACTGTTCGCGGCGGCGCGGCGACACTTATCTTAATAGAGCCCTTTAGGCGTAAGTTATACCAAAGGTAACTTGTTTTGTATAATATATTTTTTGTTGATGATCTGAGTACGGTTGAATTCAAAGTAGCTTTCATTTCGCATTATCCCTAGTTAGTTGATTTAGGTGGTTAATTCGCGCGGTCAGTCCGCGCCGTCGCCGTCCTTTGATGTGACTGGCACGCGACCAAGTACGACCGGAGTGCGGACGATTCACTCTCTGATGCTCCTTGAAATACGATTACACAGATCTGTCACTAATTTATTAAAATATAAACATGTCATTTTTCTTCTTTTACGCTTTGATGTCTTTTACTATTCATTCATTATTAAATAATGTAGAATGTCAACGAAACACAGATGCAGCTTTTCACGGTGACATAATTATAATAAAGGCTTCATTGACACAGCGACGCCGGGGGCGGGCGGGTCTCCTCTGACAGCGGCTAAGGGGGCGGGCGGGTCTCCTTAGAACTGTTAAAAACTGATACTGAACTGATAGAGAATACAGACGCTAGAACTGTGAGTTAATGTTCTATTTAATGTCTAAAATCTGCGCGACCGTCCTCCATCCCCCGTCCTCCATTTCCCGTCCGACGTCCCCCGTCCCCGTGCCTGTTAGGCTTACATATTATAGAGAATTATAGTAATATTTTGATTAACCGTTCCATGTTCATTGTTTATTGTCTTAAAACTCTAAATATGTGCCTTGACACTCTTCACCACCCGAGCGACGATATTTTATATTTTAGGACAAATTCCGATCACCTACAGCTTCATTTCCCGCATTGATGCGGTGAAGATCAACACACTCCGTACCACTCTCTAAGCTCTCCTTTTACTATTTTTTCCTAGGGAGTCCTAGTAGTAACTTTAACGAACATATGTAACTTGAACCAACGATAACGACCTGCTATAAACTGAATGCGGCTTCAAGTTCTTTCGTCGGGTCTCTACGTAGGTAATATACATTTTGTATCCACTGAAGCAGGCGGTTACGTTATAAATCTCCTTACATCACAACACCATAAATCCCCGACGGGGCAACTCCCCCTCGACGCCACTTCCCCTTCTTCCCAAAAAAACCGCTTAAACTTAAACAAATACCGTTGGCAACGCTTCCTGGCGTCTTTATTAGTTCCTTATAACATATGTTTAATTATTTAAGTATTTATGTAGATTGTAGATGTACTGGAATTTTTGTTAAAATTTTAAAAATATATTTATTTATTGTTTTGATTTATCTATTTAAGACTTAGGAGGACATCAGAGGGACGTCGATTCCTATTTAAAAATAATAAAAAAAATATATTTCTAAAATGAAAAAGAAAAAAAAAGTTACTTTAGATCAGCTTCACGCTGTATCTCGCACACAGCAGGGTAGGCAGAAGGAACCTAGTGTTAAAACACTCGGTTCCCCACTTTCCGCCGAATTCTGGAGGCATTGCGTGTTAAGTGCCAAGACTTAACGCCGCCCTTTGCCTCGACACGAGTGAAGAAATGGAAATATTAAATTTAATTAAATATGTAATCTCCTCTAGTGGTGATCGAACCCACAATAAGTTGTGTTTATAGTCACACGTTGTGCCATAACGTTAGTATGAAAAAAATCACACATACCATTGTTCTGAACATCCTTCAATTATAAAACAATATTTGTTTCTGCGACACTCTGCTTGTCGCCCGCGACTTCGTTCGAGTCAACGTGAATGATAACATGGAATCTCTTTTTTCTTTCTTCTGTGAGAATTAAGAAAAAATATATTTGAGTGCTTCCCTGTACTGTAGATTAGGAAATCTACAACGTATAGTACTTATTACGAGTAGATACAAGAAATGGGTCCCGCTTGAGTGGTCTCGTCTAGTCTAGTAGGCTATAAACTTTGTAAATGATCATTATAATAATGCTTACGTAGATAAGCTTACGTGCTTTTGTATGATATTGACCACGTGGTCACCTGTACGGGAGCAGTGACGTCAGACGTGTATGTATGTTACCGAAGGAACGCTTTGCTGTTGTCAGATAGGATCAGCCGCCGACTGTGCGGACGTAGTAATCACGACTCGAGTTCAAATCTGCTTTTGAGCACATTGACTTTTGTTTTATTTTAATATTTTTTACTAGTATTTTATTTAAATCATATGTGTACGTGTGTGTCAGTTCAACGCGGATAGACGCGTGTCGTGGCAATGAATGTCAAAAAGACCGCTCATAGCCGATATAGCTATTATTCTTGAACCTGCTAGACTGTAACGCGAACAGTCGGTAGACTGTAGGTACTCGTACATTCAAGCCGATAGAACTGTACTGTAATTTGGAAATTACAGAAATATTAATAAATGCTAATTAATGAATATGTTTGCGTGTTCGTAGTTCGTAGCTCAGAGACAGAACGCCTTTATACTCAGTGGTTTACTAATATATATACATATCTAGCTGTTCAACATGAAGCCCTGGAACTGTCGTCTCGTCACTCTGTCGCCGTGACTACAAATAATATATACTCGTAGTACTTAATATGTACATTAGATTTGTTTTTATAAATAGAATTAAGAAATATCTAGTCTAACATTTGCATTGGGAATGCTACTGATACGGCCACGTGGAGGTGATCTCCATAACGACGGGGCTCTATCGCAACATGCACCTCACAAACGACCCACAGCGTTCTTATCTATAACTAAACTATGCGAAAAGTTATATTTATGCACCGCGCGTGCGCACGAGTGGGAGACAGGCACTCCTTTTGGAACACTTTCTATTATAATATAATCAATATTGTTTATCATCCGCAAAGGTATAACATTTTTAAAGATGAAATGAGTTATGATTTAATCAAATCGGAACAAGTTATTTAAAAGTAGAGTAGTGGTACATCCTGAGTATTGGCAGCTTGTAACATAGTGATCGCCTCGCGGGTCGCTGGCTATGTGTGATATATGGGCTATGTGAGTTTGGCATCATGACGATGTTAAATAGACATTCAATTTTCAATTCATTTATAGTACTTATTATTTAAATTTTGTGTTTCAGCTTCACGCTATATTCCGAACACTGAAGAGTAGGTAGAGGGAACCTTCCACATTTCCAACCGAATTCCGGAGGCATTTTGTGTTGAATTTCGGAAATCAACGCCGCGCTTTGCCTCAATACCAGAGTGAAGAAATGTCTCCTCGAGTGGGGATCGAACACACAACCAGTCGCGTTTACAGTCACACAATTGCGCCCCGGCGTCATAACCAGACATTTAATACTTATACGATTCAAAATAGTCGAGTCAGTGTTATCATTCAGTACTTACATTGCATGTTTCCAGACGTGTAAAATTAATTTAATAATACCTAAAAAATTAATATTCAAAAAAGTTTAAAGGACAAAAACTTGTGGAATTCAAACTAACAATGTGATGTCACGCGGGACGTCCGCTATTTCTACTCGTGTATTATTGCACAACAACAAAAAGAAAGTAGTGCTCAGTAGAACTGCCTCCTGAGCCGGCGGTACTTGGAATACCTACCTGCTGTCGGTCACTTACCGGAACAGTTTTATATGTAGGTATGCAAATAAATTGAAAATGACTTGAACACATACTAGTTAACAGTTCTTTACGTGTCGCAAGTGTAACACTAAACACACAAAATAAAACAAAGCCAAATTGGAATGCAAAAATTAAATGGCCGTAGTGCTGTCCACGTGTATTAGTGGCTATTCTGTTGTCTCGAGCAATGTACCTCGATCTTATCTCACCTCGCTCGGGGGAGATTTGCATGCGCACAGCCACCGGACCACGTCTGGGGTGGGAGGGGCTCCACCACGCCACGCCCATCGCACCAGGCTGTGACGGGGTCAGGAGTCGGTACTCACTAAGAATAGTAATGTAGTAGTTTTATCTAATGCTTGGTATTATTTTCCTAAATTGTGCTGATCTTTAAATGATATTAGATTTTTAATTACTTCTATATGAAATGAACAGCTCATTAATAGTAATAAACTAAACGCAACAGGTTGTAGGTTCGATCCTCACTCGAGGAAATGAAATATTTACTATATTTTATTTTTTAACAGTGATGTCTAGAGCGAAGCGTGGCTTTAAAGTCTCGCAAATTTGTCAATGCGTGTGAAACAGAGGGTCTCGATACTAATACTATGCTCCCTCCCGCTATACTATGTGCGGAACACAGCTTGAAGCTAAAAAAATTAAATTATATGAACATTTGGGTCAACGCCATGTTCACTGTTCACCATAACTGAGGATGGTTCGCTCACCTAGTCATTTCTTGTCTTGTTAATTAAAGCATTCAGTTTGGGTACATTCATGGAGGTTATTTAAATAAAACATACCAATAGTTATGAGCAACGAGAGGTCTGATAAAGAGAATAGGTCTATAAGTATTATAAACAGTTAGTCGTTGCATAAAGCGTTCGTGACTTCACAGACGCGCGAGACAACAGGGAGGTACCTACCTTGCTGTCTACTTTCTTTTTCTTTCCTTTACTTCTTAGCCTAACTAAAGGAATTAGATGAGTATCTATGTATATACATAAAATTAAGACTTTTTACTTAATTAGAAAAGGTATAAAAATTTGAACGTAGCGGGACTGGAACCCGCGCCTCCTGGAAACCGACCAAGAGGTGGTCGGTTTCCAGGAGGCGCGGGTTCGAGTCCCGCTACGTTCAAATTTTTATACGTTTTCTAATTAAGTATTTTTCCTAAGTAAGTGGATTACCACTTTAAAAATGTTTAAAAAATTAAGAATTTTATTTCCTTTACTTAAGTCCCTTATTTTACCCTATCTTTTCTTACTAATCAAAGTGAAAATAATTTCATACATAGATACCTATATATTTAATGAATATTCATATAGTTCAAGCGGGCGAAGCCACGCGGGTCCGCTAGTGTTGGAATATAATTTTAATATGTTCTTTTTATAGATTATTTATTGATGAGGCCGGTCGTGGCGCAGCGGCACGAAGTGTGACTGTAAAACCGACAGCTTGTGGGTTCGATCCCCACTCGTGGAGATGAAATATTTACTTAAATTTATATTTCCATTTCTTCGCTCTGGTGTCGAGGCAAAGCGCGTCGTTGAGTTCTGCCACTCAACACGCAATGCCTCCAGAATTCGGCAGAAAGTGGGGAACGGAGTGTCTTAACACTAGGTTCCCTCTGCCTACTCTGCTGTGTGCGGGATACAGCGTGAAGCTGATTTATTTTTTATTGATACTTATTTTTTATCACATAAATCAGCGACTGACATCATCGTCAATTTTACTAAAATATTAAATGTTTTCTTTCTTTATTTGTGTTGTTTCAACATTTGTTGCTTTTATTCCAAATTTTATAACTGTAGACCTGAACATTTGATCTTAATTTCAGTTTGATATCTTTACGCAATCTCAAAACAAAAGGTAGTGGTTGATAGACAGACTGACTGTCAACAAAGTGATTCTATATAATTTTACATTTTTCCTTTTTAGGTACTAAAAAATCTCTTCTGTAGCTGATTGAATGAGGCACAATGTACAGAAGAAACTTCTAGATTTAGAAAGTTTAAAATTTCCTAGGTATAATATAATAAAGGTATAAGAGAGGATTTGTAGTATTTCCTATGGTGAAAAGAAAAGACAGATTTTGCCACTTTAATCGAGTCTATCAGGCTTACCTCTACCAGAGAAGCAGTACTACTACAAGTGAGGCAATCCATTCCATATACATACATATTTGAAATGACTACATTATCACTGGTAATCGTTAAAATTTTTGGAGCACTTAGCTACCGCGTTAGTCCCCGATACGCGCCTACCGCTTTCATTACTGGCTACGACTTCTAGATATTTAGCGAATATGTCACATTTTATTAGTAGGGTGTCCTACATGTCGGTGCGGGATTTGGGCAATGCACGGCGCCGCTGCATCTACTCGCATGTTATGTTTGTACTGGGATCTGTTAATCGATAGTTATTAAAAGTTTTTTATATTTTATCTAAACTGATCCATTAAGGCCCTCGTAGCACAGTAGGACAACCTTGCCCTGTTAGTACTAGGCGCGATATTGATTGGTGAGTACCATTACTACACGTAATGTTTTGAACACGTAAACGAAGTGTCTTGACACTAGGTTAGATAAATCTCAAAACTATGAAAGACAGATATTATACTACTGCAAGAATCACGTCCGCGGGGAGGGGGGAGAGTGGGGGAGGAGGTATAGCGGCCACACCTGGCATTCATATATGCTATTCGCTGCGAGCTAAACGATCGCATTATCATTTTAATTTGTACGACTTGGACAGGCGCGACCGTGTGGTTGCTATGCGGGCTTTTGATATATTTGTTGATGTCGCGTTTATTTCAGCATTCTTACAGTCGGCGTCGTTACAGACTCATGGAAGAGCGTTCTAATCCACCCGATCCAGAAGTTTGGCGATAGTTCCGATCAATCTAACTACATGCCTATTGCTATCACGTCCCTATTCTCAAAAGTCATCGAAATAGCCAGCTCTTGGCTTGTTTAGAGGATCACCGATTATTAACAGTCAATATGGCTTCGGCATGGTCGATCACCGGTACCGCTGAAAGTCTGTCCTGTGGGTCAGTCATTATGCTATCTATCACAGGAATATAACTACGGTCCTGTGAATTTCGGAAAAAATAGTATATCTACATTTACTTCCAACGATATGGCCGTTTATATCGCAAAAAACGCGTATTTTGACACTACAAAATGGAATCAAAATCAATAGGGTACTTCCAGTTGACCTAGAATTATAAAATTTGGCAGCTTGTCTCTACAGGTAGTTCAGGAAAAAATCTGAAAGCTATTAATTTGTGGTTAATTTCTAAAAAACAACAGTCTTAAAAGGGGGCAAAATTTCATAATAAAGCCGCTACTTTAAGTAAGGTGTCAGATGAAAGGGCTCTGGCTAAGCTAAGCTTACATTTCAGAAAAGCTCAAGACCACCAATTTTTGTACGGAATCCTCGGTGGGCAAGCCCGATTCGCACTTGTTTGGTTTTTGCCTAGTAAAATTGACGATCTACGATAAGCAAATAGATGCGATTATAAAATCTGGACTGCATAAAACATGTTATACTACTCAGATGCAGTTGAAATTTTAGGTTAGTGCACCAATAAGTCCCCTTGAAATAGCAAATAACCGTCGTAAGAGATCTATGATAATATGCACCAAAGCAACACCTATACACTTCTGATTATCGTTATGCAACAAATCTCCTTCATCTTAATTTGTGAGTAAGTATCACAAGATAAAATCCTCTCGAATGATATTATTTTTAAGATATCGAAATAGCATTTGAAGAACTTTTTAAATGTTGTTCTAAAATTACATCAACAATTGAACCGAAATTTTAATAAAGCTAAAATTTCCTTCATTCACAGGACTAGCAGTGTCATTTCAGTCTTCATGGCAAAGCTAGCCTGATGCCTGATGACCTCGAAGGGCAATATTTTGTTGTCCACGATCACAATGCTTTTAGCTTCAACTACTCAATAAAAGCGTAATTTAAGTATAAAACTTTTTTTCGTAAAAATTAAAAAGGGATTTTTTCAAACAAAATAAATAATAAAATTATCGTTGTAAAATAAAACGCCATTTGTCAAGAACGACGCACGCACACATAAACCTGTCAAAGAGAAACCGCCGCATAAGCCTCATTCCGAAATCGAGTCGTAGTTATTGGCTGCAAAGTCCAAAGTTGCTTAACCTTTAGTAATATTTTGTAGTAGTATGTGTTAACGTTATTGGTATCTATGCGTAACTGCGTCACACGAAATACAGGTAGGGATAAACATTGTAAAATTTATTTTAAATAATTTTCGTGTTTTCCTTACATCAAAAATTAAAATAGGAACATTTATAGCATCAGTTTGTTGTTGTCTCTCCGTCTATCTTTCTTGCAGGTATCAAACTGAAATGAATGTCAAATTGAATGAAGCACAGAAAAAATGCAGCTTCCAAGTCGACGCAATCCAAAGACAGGAGCATTTATGTATAGTGTTTGCTGCATTTTATATAAAATTCGCTTCGTAATCAAAACCTATAAGGTATTTTTCTAGGACCAACATTTATGAAATTCGGCGTGAAATGAGAACACAAATAAACAAAAAAATTTTTTTTAATAAGACATATTTATAATTCACTACATACTAAGTATAAGCACTCAATATGCCTGCAAACGTAAGTTTGTGAAAGCCGCGTTAGGCGAGTCCTACTCGCATTAACCGGGTGTTTTAAATGTCTATTTGGTTATTTGGAGTTATTTTCTTATAATATACTGTACCTTTACCTATACCTATATATGCAGTTAATTGTAGCAATAGATTTTTATATTATAGTCATATAGGTCGAGATATTTAAGGATTTTGCATTCATTAAGGGACTCACAGTAGGACTTTGTGTTTTTGTAATGTCATAATTAGCTTAACTCTCTTTCTTTATCATATCAGTATCCTTAACAACATTTGTTAAGTATTACATGTACTTTTCTTGAAAGCCAGTGGCATCCAGAGGAGGATACCTACACCGTGCCGTTACAATACTAGTAATGGGTTTCACGTAGCACTATAGTAGCGATGCCCAATGTTAGAAAAACATCGATATTTTTTATTTTCATATCGTCATCAATAAATAAAACAACTCCAATATCACACGATATTTTAATTAAAACAAAAATCAAATTGTCAATCGACTTTAAGCACAATAATTTTGAAAGCACGTGTACACGACTTAATTTCGATTATGTGTCTCTACTAACATCGATAGTGTCGATAATGTTTTACTTAACGCAACATCGATGCTAAAACATCGATAATTAATCTGCTAATATTGATATTCATCGAAAATCGATGATCATAGGGCATCATACACTAGAATGATTCTAGTAATGAGCAATAACAGGGTAGTCAGAGGGAACCAGGGAACCTATGATATTATGACACTACATTATCATTAAGACACTTTCGTTTCCCACTTTATACCTAATTCATTATGAGGCATTGCGTGTTAAGTGGCAGAGCTCAAAGTCGCACTGCCTTGTTACCAAGACCAAGTAATGAAAATATTAAATCTTCCATTAGCTCTAGCGGAAATCAAACCGATTCGATTGAACAACCTGTCGCCCGCTTGTGGCCCTGCGCCACGACTGGCCTCGTGTACATAGGACCTACCTGTACCTGTGTAGTGATTATCGATAGTTAAGCACATTGCAACCAATACCTGTTGACAAGCAATAATGAATGTCATTCAGGCATTCCCACTGACAACGATCGCACTAACATAATTTGTCTATTTGTATGCGCTTAGAAAATTATCTTTCACGAGAAGAAACTATCAAAATGTTCTGTCAATAAAATATAAGGTCTCACCAGCGTCTTGGCGCGTGTGCTCGCACTCATATGAAACATTCTAAGTGCGCAGGTGCGGATGCCGTGTGATCCCGGCCTAGAATAGGATCATCCTGGTACTGGTGGTGTCGTACGAGGCGAGTAAAGTACGTGTGGTAGAGTCACGTCGCCAGTAACGGCAACATGCATGGGCAAACTCGACCGGATCATTACCGCCCCCGGCGTTTAAGACCAGCGTTAAGTACTGGCTTTATATCACAGCGTTTCGCATCAGGTAATGCCGGGCCCCGGCGCCCAACCCACCTTAACGGCCGGCAACGCACTTGTAGCTTCTCTGGGGTTGCACGGGGCCATGGGCGGCGGTAATCACTTACCATCAGGTGCCCCAAACGCTCGTTTGCCTAGTCTTTTCCAAATACACTATCATCTAACATATATAAGATTTCTTTCAATTTCAATCAGTACTTTCTGAGATTAGCGTGTTCGAGCTAACAAAGTCTTTAATTTTATAAAAAAAAGGATGTATAGAATATTTAATTATTTTAAGCTGTAAACATAACAATTGCATCAGTTTGATAATAACGTCTCGACCTTCTTCATTATTCAAGATATCTATTTTAAATAATTTTTACTCTCTAAATATAAGATTGGGTTATATTTGACAAATGTACGGGTTTTGATATCATGTTCCGTTGTATCCTGCACACACAGCAGAGTAGGCAGAGGGAATCTAGTGTTAAGACACTCCTTTGCCTATTATCCGCAGAATCTTCACTATTATAATTATTTTTGTAAGAAGCGACGCACACACAGTGTAAGGCCGCGCATTTTCCCGCGTAGCAAAGGACGCAATTAGGCATAGGGAACCTTGTGTTGAAACACTCCGTCACCCACTTTTCAAGACAAAGCGAGGTGGGTGGTTGAACTCATCGCCTCGTATCGTCTGCCAGACGAGGAAAAATAAAAAAAATATTAAATTAACCATTTAACCACAATCCCACAATAGACTTCTTACAGTCAGTTGTCGTTCTACTGCGCCACGACGAACACACAAGTCGGTACAAATAATGAAGCACGCCGTAAGAGACTTAGAGAGCAGCGATCATCAACGTGTTACGGTAGCGAAGGAAAATTCCTCGTCCTCATATGTAATGGATACCCTGTCGTGTACCGCGAAGCCCGCGCTAGGCAGCGGGGGGCGTGGCGTGGAGGGCGCGAGGGTGCAGAGGGCGGGAGGACGGGGTGATCTAATTGCGTGTGTTTTTGCGGGCGATTCAATCTGTCGTTAGTGGCGAGCGGGAGGGCGAGAGGTTCCGCGAAGGCAATTACGGCATCCGCCGCAGCCATCTTGCGGGAGAGTTACGAGCGCTGCGGACAATTATCAGCAATTAATATAAACAGTGGCGGAGACGCGCTATCTCTTATCAGTGACATTTTCGGCTCGCGGCCGTCGCTGGAGTTCTTTAAGTTACTGAATAAATAATAGATGGAACGATCCAATAGTAGAGTTTGACCAAATACTAATTGTCGCCGATAAGTCTTAGATAAAATACCAATGTTAATTATATGCAGGCATGATATGATTCGTGGTACAAAAAAAATACAATATAAATTATGATATTATATTTAAGCGTTAAAAAGGAAAGAAAATAACAACAAAAATCTTGATACTTAGGTATGTACCTAATATAAAACGTGCTAATAGGTAACTTTTAAATATAAACTGTTATATGTTTTGTTTTATTATCTTTAACTATGGGAAACTATAGGAAAAAAACGTTTAACCGTCGAGCTCGAGCAGGTAGAGCTTGATGAGTTCTGGAAACCGATTAATGTTCGGTAGCAGTTAGTTGACGGCACCTGTCCATTGTTAATTACAGCAAACTGTGTACCGTGTGCGCGGCGCTCGAGGCGCGTGGGAGGGACGGAGTTCGATTACGTGTCGGATACAAATTTGGTAGATAAACGTAAGATAAGGAATTTTTGTAGAACACTAACATTTGCTGCGCCATGACGTAGGAAGGGGCGGGGGGGGAGCCGGGTAAGCCGTACCTACTTCACAATAGTCCGATGTTCACCCCCACATAAAGTTGTCCCGAAAAAATTATAAAACAACATTTACACGAATATACCTTTTCCAAGCTAAAGTCCAGTCCCCCTACCCAGGCAATATATCTAGATACGCTAACACGGCGTGTCGTTTGGGCGGACATACCGCGGTCGGCGGCGGCGTGACGGCTTTCGGTCGCTCGTGATCGTCTCTTTTTCATAAATTAGACTAATTAATTACTACCGCCACTGAAAAATGAGTGTGAAGCACGCACCGTCGCCCGCGGGACCCACCTTGGTTGTGCATACATTACTAGCTACCGGTAAAGTATGTCCTACCAACAGGACCAGCGCGACAGCTCACCGGGCGACCCCGGGCGGACCCATGTTGTTGTTGTTGTTGTTGTATATCAATATTCAGTGTGCACTGCTTTACAGTCAGAGGATATGCGGAGGTAAGCTTTTCGGTACTGAGTGACTGACAGACATCGCGACAAAGAAATACAAAGAGAAGATTTCTTAAAATTTCAACGGAAATCGATCTTTTATAATTTACATACATACTTACATATTTTGTACTTAAGTGTTTACATTTAGCTTTCCTGTCTATCCTGCTATACTCGTGAGTCGGCCAGTAGGACGTGCTCTCCGTGGCCACGCTTTGTCTTGTTAATTGTTGCTAAAATGAGGGAGTGGAAATAGGTATAATTAATATTGTTTTATCATTTAATAAACAATTACATACAGAGTTGTAATATTTTCCTAAGTAAAATATGTGTAAAAAAAAACATTTTATATTGTTTCGTCCGTTGTCGCGGACACATCTAAT
Source organism: Heliconius sara (assembly GCA_917862395.2). Classification (NCBI taxonomy): domain Eukaryota; kingdom Metazoa; phylum Arthropoda; class Insecta; order Lepidoptera; family Nymphalidae; genus Heliconius; species Heliconius sara. Next base: position 87,308 of record OU860792.2, read on the forward strand.
GCAAATTTAAGACTTATGTGATTTTCCTATACCATTTTCAGACGAGGACCAAATAAAAATTTGACCACACGAGAATCATTATCTTTTAAATTAAAAGAAATCATAAAATAGCCTTACCCAGTTAAAAGTTCCGAGGTAGCATAAAAAAAACAGTAGAATTGATAACCTCGTTTTCTTACAGAAGTCAGTTAAAAAAGCTACTATAGCGGCGCAGGGCCGTTCTGTTGCAGTCTGCTGTTGAGAAGAGCCGCCAAGAAACTCAATGCAGTTTTCAATATTGACGTTATAATTTTATTTCTTATTGCAATGAAGCCAGTCGTTCAGGTGTTTACTTATTTAATGCAATAATATTAAATACAATTTTTATTTATTTCTGTTTGACCTCGCGGGCGAAGCCACAGATAGAAGCTAGTGCTTACATAAAAACAAATAAAGTAAAAAGCGACAGTCGCCGGGCGCAGAGTCAGTGCCGCCGATGCTATCACGATCGATCCTGACTGTAAATCAATAAAAGGGTTTCTTTCTTTGTCTTCACCACGGATCATAGGATGTACTCTAGTTATACAGCAAATGACGCTTTTTGATGCTATTTTTATTTTAGTTACTTAGGAGGTAATGAGATACAAATTTAGCTATTTATTTATATTGAATTATTAGCATTATAATTCGCTTGTTTTGATTCGTTATTAACAATAATAACAAAACTGAAATTCTCGAAGTATTTTAACGAATTATTCTATGAATAATATAATAACGTATTCTATAAGTGTAAAAGTAACTTTTTTATGGTAAATTAAATTGTTACTTGTGAAGGCGTGGCATTCACTATTATTTTGTAGTTATACTGATATATGTGAATAATATTTAGAAGTTTCTGGTTAATTTTTAAAGTATCAAAATCCACTGGAGCTAGAACCACTGCTCCGCACCGGCACCGGAGTTGTAGAAATCAATAAGATCGATCAATATCACGTAAATCAAGTGTTGCAGCTCGGACGCGACCCGCGGTGGAGGACACTCATTTAAATTAATTAGCGAGTCATCTTCCCGCACGGGAGGGCGCGGGCGCGGGAGCGGGCGCGGGGGCAGGAGCGGGCGCGTCCGCGGGTCGGGGCAGGAATGCGCGATAGCATCGCCACCGCACGACAGCTCCTGGCCTCGTCGATTAATCAATTATTAAACGTCATTATTTACTTGCGGCGCCACCTCCCCCTCCCCCTCTACCACCCCCTCGCCTCCCTCTCGTGCGAGCTGTGTCTTGCTATGGGTGTGCCACCATAAATAACACAAAAACGTCCGATGTCGTCCGATAGAGACGTAATTCACTTCCGTCTCCCGGCGCGCGCCACCTGCATCCCTGAGGCCTGCACACCCCCACCTCTTCCTGCACCTCGACCTTTGAAATGCATACCTCTTCCAGAACCGTCCAACCGTCCTCGAGTAGCGCTGGCACGCAAGGTAAGAAAGCGTCGTTACGACTCAAAATGTATTGTTAAATCAACATTTGACAGCCAAGAAAACTTACGAGATACGTTACGAGCTTAATATTGTGTTATAGTAGGTACCTAATCTAGTAACCTGCTTGATAGCTAAGATTTAATGCTTCGGTCTGACTTCGGTCTCCTTCATGGATCTCTGCGACTTGAAAGTTTCTCAGGCTGAAACTACGTACGATGTACGTATGATGAAATATGTCATATCATACCATATGATATACTAGCGACCCCCTCACGGCTTCGGTCGCTTTATCTACTGAATCATTTACTTACTTAATACACTGAACTAAGTTTCTGTTTCAATATAGATAAGATAAAGCGTATGTTTGCAACATACTTAATATTTCTAATTTGAAAATTATTGAAACCTTAGGTTTGAGATAATTTCAAGATTTTTCAAATTTTCATTGAGAGCACCACGATTTAAGTGAACTGTTTGCACTAATATATTTTGGCAAACTGTCCTTAACAGTGGGTATTTGTTTTATTTTGAGCATTAGTCGCTAAAATTGTTGAAGAAATTTTTATACAACTTTCATTTTGTAGAAACCGTCGTGGTGCAGACGGTTGTGGGTTCGATCCCCACTCGTGTGAATGAATGATTATTATTTAAAAACTTTCATTTCTTCGCTCCGGCAACAAAGCAAAAGCCCGCCAAGGTAAAAAAACTAGTCTATGTTTTTCACCTAAGTATACCACATCAGCTAACGAATATTTAAAATGTTCAGAATTTCACTATTTTAGTGTACCACGTTAGTATCAACAGTTATACTATGGTTATAGTTATACCTTTATATGCAACGTTTAAGGCTGTTTTTAATGACACAATATAGAATAATATATTCTATAGAGGATTTCATTCACATTCTCTTTATTCTTTTCATAATAATACATACCTAATGATATTCTTTAGACGTTACTCTGTATTAAGACGGCGGATATGTTTCCGCGTTTAGGTCTCTGATAATAAAATTAAGCTACATTTAATAATATGTCGATATAAAGTAGAAACGCTATTATTTGGTTTTTTTTTCGTAGTTGCGATTGTTTTGCGTTTTAAATTAAGTTTAATTGATAAAATTATATTTGGAATATTTTCTTCAGTATATAAATTCTTGAGAAAGTTCATCTACTAACTATAAATAAATGTAACGTACAAACCATAAAAAATGTATTCACATCACAACGTCATCTAAACACAGTATCAACTGCTATAAACTATCAACTTACAATCAGAACTTACTTACCAAATACATTTACTTTTCTCGCATACATCGCCATTCCTGTCAGCTATCTTCTACAATTGTTTGTTAAATTTTTTTATGGCACCAATGTTGTCATATAAAATAATATTTATGTTAGACTACAAAACTATTAATATAAGTTTCTTCTTTTAAATTATCTCTATATATATTTATATGAACGATATAAAAAAATAATTGAGTCAAAACCACCTCAAAACCACTCAGAAGAATTCTTGTCAGTCTGTTTGTTTGTTCTTCCATCACGCAAAAATTATCGGACAGAAATGACAGAGAACCTGGAGGTACATCATCCCGGTTTTAATTATAGTTTTCTTAAAAAAAAAACGAAAATCATAAATTAATTAAAATACCGATAACTACTGGATGGAGTGAATGAGTTTTGGCATAGTAATAATTCAAAGCTTAAAGTTACTTATAATGTTAGTTTTTTGTCTTCTTCCTGGTATTAAATATTGCCAGGATCTGTCTTCCTATTCAACCTTCCACTTTGCACGATATTTAGCGAACTCGGTGGTTAGATCATTGGCTCTCATGTCCAACCAGCGCTTTCTTGGGCGTCCGGGAGGTCTCACTCCAGGGTCTGGTATAGAAAGAAACATCCGACATAGTTCTTATACCGACACGTAACATGGTCAAGCCATCTCAGGCGACGCTCTTGGAGCTTATCCGCTCCGTCACGGACTCCAAGACTACCTGGAATTAATGTGTCACGTATGCGGTCCGACCGCGTTACGCCGCACATCCATTTTCAGCATCTTCATTTCCGTGATGTGAAACTCTTGAGTGTGCCAAGATAGTGCTGGCCAGTATTCGCTGCTATATAAAAATCCGGTCTGATGATGCTCTTGTATATCAGACCCTTGAGTTAAGGTGACTCATGCATGACGGATCCAAGGTACCTAAACTTTTCGGACTAAACGGCTGGTTCAGGATCTATATGGATAGTGAGCTACCCTCGCCAATACAAGATTTAGAAGAATTTAGGTAGATATATCTGTAGTTAAAGTATAAAAAACATAGATACATAGCTACTAATTTTTAAGATACCGTATTGAAATATTTTAAATACACATTAATTGTCCCGTCCCGCGTCTCGTGGCCCGTGTCCCGGGGCCGGGGCCGGGGGCCACGACCGGGGTCACCGCTTTTCCCACACGTACCAGTATATTAATTAGTCGGAGGCATGCACTACCAAATGTTGCCCGATCGAGATTAATGGCCGTATTAGATCCAAGTATTTAGGTAATATCGGGCCGTCCTCGGTCACGACACTCATATATTTGTATCGGAATCGGAACGGAATTTATAATGGGTGACACTGCCGTCCGCCGCCGCCGCCGGCCTCTGTGGCGCGGACGTTCCTGGAACTGCAAAAAACGCGCGGGGGTTAGCTCGATACAATTAGAGAGCTATCTATTCAGATATTCCAGATATGGGGAAGTGTATCAGGCGACACCTGCCCCCACCGGCCCGCGCTGTCGGCGGTGTCGGTCGCGGATACTACAATGTGCTCCGTAAGCAGCACGTGGCTCGCGCTATAAATCATGCCTTATTAAGACCGGCGCGTTGCCCACTGCAGTCCGCGGTCTGCGCCCGCGAGGTGTCGAAACGCTTACAGTAAATGGTATGGCGGCGGGGTAAGGTATGGTCTGTTATGAAATCATGTTGCTTACAGGTAAACTGAAATCGATTCAAAATCTGTTTGTAACTAAGCAAATAAACCAGTACAAGTATGAACATGCTTAGAGTGGAATCCCTGCTTGAATCCCGGCCTATTAAGCGACGGTTACAATTCACTAGTGGCATAGCGAGCTTTTTGTCGTTTTAATGTCGTATTAAAATAGACTGTGGAACAAAAACTTATCCTAATGAACATCTACGGCGACGCAGTGCGCAGTGTGCGCCGGCGCAGCGGGCGGTGTCGCGCAGTGATCTATCGACATTGCCTGCGCCCGCGTGGACTACCACTAAATTATCTTTACCAACCTCTATTGTTTTAGATTTCGTCACTTCACGTATCTTTTTATTATATAATTATTACATTTTAACAAAATTATAAATAATTTTGACATCGTTTCATGTTTTAGTGGGCCACACGTTGCATATAAATATTTCTAAATAGCACATAAAGTATATGAGGCCCCAGTTTCTCCGAGCTCGTTATGCAGCGTGGTAAAAAGCGCGATTAGGCAATAGTACTTACAAAGACGGAATGTGACGAGACCGATCGAGGGCGGTAGAGGGCGGCGGAGGGAGGGCGCGGGTCGGAGGAGGCCGACAAAGTATTCGCTAAATTTTTTGCCGTGCATCGTCGGAGCGGACGCGGCCGTCTTTGTGCGCCGCCGCGGCCGACACCGCCACTTAATTAATACAAGTTCAGTCAGGAGCAAACAAATTTTCCCGCGCCCGTAGCCCTCACTCCTCACTCCTTACTCCGCACTCCGCGACACTACTTTTAATTAAATTTATCGACCTTATCTCTGCGCATCGCTCTCCGCTGGGAACTGAATGCGAGTTCACTTCACATTTTTGGGATTCTGGAATTGCGTGAGAACTGTCGCGACCTTCGATCTGCGAGCGACGGAATGAAATAATACCAACGTGAAGGTGTGAGGGGCGGCACTGCTGCCTTAGCACGCCACCATTAGTATCTCGGGTACCTGCCCGTAGCGTGAACTCTGCGCGAGGTCACGTCTCGGACGTCGTGGATTAGCGAGTCTCCATTGACATACTGAGTGGATCATTTTTTATGCTGAGATTGACAAATGATGATGCGTCACGGCCGCGGCGTGGCTCTGCGGGAGGGGAGGGAGGTCAAATCGACATGAAGATTGATGTCGTGGCCAGAGATACGCATCTAACCGGTACAGGTTCGGTTCCCAGTCGACGCAGCGGGGCGCCCGAATGCGACATCCGTCTTGCACAGTGCACTGTCACCACATCCAACGAAATCACTAAAATATTTCACTGCCTATACTATATTATACTGTTATATTTGTGTATTATGTTTGCTTTCCTGCTGTTCTAGTGTACCAATACCGATTTTAATTTATTGAAATGATGTTAATAGATTAGTTATTCGATAGTGTCTTCGAGATAAGTTAGTATCATGTTAGTATTAAGTTAGCTTTTGTAAAATTTACAAATATTATGTAGGTGTGACAGCTAAGTAAATTATTTCTAATAGATTAAGCGACATTGAATTGATATAAGAACAAGAATTATTCTTTAAAAGAACATATAAGTAGGTATTTTTTGTATTATGCACTAATGTCCTAATTAAAATCCACTTCACGCTGTATCCCGCATACAGCACGGTAAGTAGAGGGAACGTAGTATTTAAAACACTCCGTTTCCCATTTTCGCCGAATTCTGAAGGCATTGCATGTTGAGTGGCGGAACTCAACGCCGGGCTTTTGCCATGGTTTGCGAAGAAATGAAAATGAAAGAAATAATGATTCATTTTCTCGACTGGGGATAGAACCCACGACAGTGACGGTACACTCACACCCTTGTGCCCTTGCGCCACGATGGCCTCAATACGACAATACCCTAATTCTTTAATAAAAGGACAAAAATATTCATTTCATTTTAGAAAAGATTATACACGGCCGCGTTTCGCATACGTACAGACTACAGTGGCGTTCAGATTTAACATAAAATTAACATAACATTTAACATAAAATTTACATAACATATAGGTACCTTATTAAGTACCTAATTAGTAGATAGTATTATCTTTAATAAGGTGATGTGACGTCACAGACGACGTCGGCGACCATAGATTATATCAATGCTTGTTTTACCTCGACTCTAGAGCGAAGAAATAAAAATATGTAATATTTAATTTCCTCGAATGGGATCAAACCCACAACCGGTCGCGTTTACAGTCACACTTATGCGTGTGCACCTTTGACACGCTTCCAATGCTCTATTATATTAAGTTGAATAATACCATGAAACTCTCTCGGAGGTCGTCGTGTCGCGTGGACACAAACGTTTGACTGTGAACGTGACGGTTGTGGGTTCGATTCTCACACACACGATTTGAAATGAGAATTTTAGAGAGTATATTGTAATGTTAATTATTTCTTAAATATTTTACTTGCACAAAATACAGGTTTACATTGTGCTGTTACTGTCTCTAATTTAATTTAGAGTTTAGAGTAACTTTGATTGGAATGTAATTTATGTCGGAAGACGGAAGACAAGAAGGAATATACAATCTTTATAAACAATATTGATAGCACGGTATGTTTACGTTGTTCCGCAGTCAGTAGCGCCGCGTCATCCCAACGTCGATATGAATTACAAATTATAAATCTAAAAGGAGATGTTCGAGCACCCTTAATGAAATTAATAACGCTCATGCGTCACAGTAATTGCCTGTAACACACCAATATCCAATGTTATAAATAATATGAAGTTGACACGTGGCTCCCTCTCCTCCAGTCCCGGCGACCGTCCCGGCGCCCGTTGCTGGTGTCCCGTTGTCGAGATAATAATAAATTGTCCATAAAATTAATATACGGATCAGCCTATATTGTTGTATAATATGTGTAGTCACGTTTGATGTTCGCCTTTTGTCTGTTATAAATACACCGGGACAGGCAAATCTATTGATGACCACACTCATTGGGCATAACAGTCGCGTTTACAGTCACACACTGTGCCTGTGATTTTTATAGAACATTTACTGAAAGAGGGAGAATAGTAACTCTCCTTACCTCTCTAACCGGAGGATGGCTAAAAATAGCGAGATATGAAATACTGACAGTATCGATAACCATACTTAAATTATAATTCGCTGAAACTATACCTAGATATTTAATAAATATTTGTATTAATAAACAATAAGTTCCACAGGTAGATTTAGCATTAAGGACTTAATCGTCCTCAGTTAACAACAAGCGCTGTTTGTTATTTTCGCTAGTCGCCGGCAATATTTGCTCGTCTATTACCAGAGGGGGACCCTTGTACAAGGATATAAGGGTACCCTATCACATCTTCCCTACATCCTCCATTACGCGTAATCAAATTGTAAGGGTGAAATTGATAATAAAAATATTTGAAGAATTCACCCCAAAGTCTTTTGAGTGGCAAATTGTCGAATAACGCTCGCTGCGTTATGATCCGACGAATTATAGGAGGGGAGTAAATATGATGAGTATTCACTGTACCTGGAGGTTTTAAAGATGCCTTTGTAACGTGTTTTTATATTAGCGAGTTTATATTTAACGTTACTCTTCCATAAATATGTATTAATCAAAATCAGCTTCACGCTGTATCCCGCACACTGCAGGGTAGGCAGAGGGAACGTAGTGAAATACACTCCGTTCCCCACTTTCTGCCGAATTCCGGAGGCATTGCGTGTTAAGTGGCAGAACTCAACGCCGCGCTTAGCCTCGACACCAGAGCGAAGAAATGGAAATATAAATTTAAGTAAATATTTCATCTCCTCGAGTGGGGATCGAACCCACAACCAGTCGGTTTACAGTCACACCTTGTGCCGCTGCGCCACGACCGGCCTCAATTAATGTGCGGCCTATGTATTAATTACAACATAATATAAGTACAACTTATTATGCTAAGGCCAGATGTGTCACAAGCGTGTGACAACAGGTTGTGGGGTTGATTCCCACTCGCTGAACGGAACGAGGACACGCAATAAAACGAAAAAAATATTATACATTAATTGTAAAACGAAAGTGATTTAATGGGAACAGAGTGGCTTAACACCAGGTTCCCAAGTTTCCCTCTGCATACCTTGCCAAGTGCGGTGTACAGCGTGAAGCAAAGAAAATTGACTTAGGTATATACACACGTAAGCGTGCGTCGAAATGTGATCCCATACCTAATTTTTGTATAAAAGTGCAAGAGCTCGGTGTTCAGTGTGTTCGACAGCCGCATACCTACCAAGATTCGAGTCTCGCAGGGGACGCCTTTTACCACGGTGGGCGTTTAAGTACCTTGAGATAGTTAAACAGCCACGTAGTGCTTGGAAATTTGTCAAGGACAGAGTACCCTCTTCCCTACCTACCAGCAGGGTTAACTGCGTCACCGTCAAGTTTGAAAATAAGCAACTCGTGACATTCTCGCTCGAGCCATCGAAGAGACAAAGACGGAGACAAAGTCTTTGCAAATCACATCTACGTAGCCATGTTCAACTCCTAAAGACTGACGGTATTCAAGTTCAGGATATTTGTCCTGCTTTTTAAAAACTACCGCGGGAGCCTTTTCCGACATGTACATATATTAATTGTATAATGGATACCTAAATGTACAAAGATTACCTTAGGTAGGCACCCAATTGTTAAGACCATATGTACTTTGATGTACTTTCTATTCTGCTGTAGTATGGTAAAATAATTATTATATAATTAGGACCATTCAGTGATAAGACGAAGTACCTACCTAAAACAACATTTTATCTAAATCTTTACGTCTAATCTTGTTCTATGTACCTATGTAAGTACACAGGTAAAAAAAAGAAATATTCAAAATAATAATTAAAAAAAACAATAGATATGCCGAGAACCACCAATGTAAGCTACTTATTATAATTGTACCAACGAATGTAAGCTACCTTGTAGTGTCTCAATAGACAAACATAAACATTTATCCCATGATATATAAACAAACCTATAACATAAGCGATGTGACAGAGTGGTGTCATTAGATATAGGAAGGCATCGCGTCGCGATTCCTGAAGCGCCAGAATATTAGGAAGCTTTTCATTAGAGCAATTGCGCTATTTGGCGCTCCGCCTCCGCCTACGCCCGCGCCCCCTTGACGCGCTGGTAGATACATCCCCACGCTTACTTTATTTATTACCTTTGAAATGAAGACATAGTACAAGTGATTAAATATTATGAGTATAGGTATATTGATCCCAATTCGGGGGAAGAATTATAAAGTTTTCATGTATTCAGTCTGAGTAGATGAAATGCGGCTTTAAAAACGACCACTTAACTCATAGTGCTGAACATTTGGCAAAAATCGAGAACGGAATGTCTTAACACTAGATTCCCTCGGCTTACCCTGCTATATGTGAAATAATGCGTGAAGCTAAAGAAATATACAAAATATAGCATTTGAGACATTTAGACTAATTGTAATTTTTTAATTAAAATCTGAGGTTTCATATCGTCAGTCGTAGGGAGAGCGTAGGGTCTAAGGGCAAGGTGTAATTAATTCGAGACGCTCGAGCACGTGTCCGAACCAGCCACCCCTGAGCAACAGCAGGTTCAATGATTTAGTTTCACGGTGCAATTTACCGTGCTTCATCGTTTCTAAAGAGTTTTCAACGCTCCTTCCGTTAAATTACCCGCACTGTCGTTTTATTGAAAGGAAAGAGAATATAAAAGATAAAAGAATAGTTAAGTATTCATGGATATTTCCTTCCTACTTTTATTTAAATTCACTACCGAGGAGGGCAGCATTATAGTGTTAAAGCACTCCATTCCTCACTTTCCGCCCAATTTTGGAGACATTGCGTATTGAGTGATGAAACTTAACGCAACGCTCTGTCTTGTCATCAGCGAGGGAAATGAAACGAATTCATTCTCCCGAATGAGAATCAAATTCACAAACGTTGCCTTTCCAGTTAGAAGTTGCGACACGACGGCCTCTATTTCTGTGTAATATTTACATTTTATTTAAATTTAATACTATGTAATATTATCATGTAATATTCACCTTACTTAGTTTCTTTAGCTTCACGCTGTATCCCTAGCGACGTAGTCAGAGAGAACGGAGCGCTAAAAATTCGGTCTCTACATACTTATTGCGCCTCGTACAGCATGTCATCAACCTCCTCATACTCCAGGGGGTCCTCATGCTTTTAACGTGACCTTCCCCCAATATCTTTAATCCCGTGTTTCCGAAGGTCAACCGAGATTTCACCTCACCTCTCTTACTGCTCACTTTTACATCCCAAATCTTTCTTGCCACTCTTTCTTCACCCATGCGTTCGACGTGACAAAACTAGAAGAGCACATTCTACTTCATTATCACCGTGACATCCTCGTTAGTACCTGATTCGCTCTTACATCTCTGTCAAGCGTCTTTACCAACTTCACAAAAGCACAGAAACGTTTAACGGCTAAGAATTACTCCGTGATCATGCAGAGGGAAAAGATCTAATCCATACACCCTCTTCCAGGTCTATAATATGAAATTTAAAATAAGATATATAATATTAAAATTTAACTATTTAATGTTTATCTAAATTTATATATCCATTTCTTCGCTCTGGTGTCGAGGCAGAGCGCGGCGTTGAATTCCCTCACTCAACACGCAATGCCTCAAAAATACAGCAGAGTGAGGAAACGGAGTTTCTATGGTAGGTTACCTACCTACCTACCTACCCTGCTGTTTGCGGGATACAGCGTGAAGCTCATATAGTTGATTTATTTATTTAAATTTTATCACATATATATTCTACGTAATTTTATTCTCGTTTCATTTTATTGTAATAGCGCAAAATACAAAAGTAACCAAAGAGAACATCGCAGTTATTGTCGCCTGTCGCCGGGCGCTAGTCGCTGGTCGCTGACGAGAGAGGGTCGCGTTCAAAGATGATATTAATTCGCTTTATGACAAGCTAAATTGGTCTCAATAAATTGTGCATACAAAGACCGCCGTCACGCTGGCCACAACACACTTCATGTTAGAAGCAGCCACATCACTGTTACTGTAAAATCGACTGGTTGTGGGTTCGATCCCCACTCGAGGAAATGAAATTTTTATTTACATTTATATTTTCATTTCGTCGCTCTGGTATCGAGCCAAAGCGCTGCGTTGAGTTCCGCCACTCAACACTCAATGCCTGCAGAACTCGGCGGAAAGTGGAGAACGAGTGTCTTAACGCTAGGTTCCTTATGCCTACCCTACTGTGTGGGGAATACAGCGTGAAGCTGATTTTTGATTTTATTTATTTTTTGCCACCATATATAATACTTAATAGTTTTTTTTACTTTATCAGGTAATCTACACATAGATAATCTCATAGCAAGTCGTTTTATTGTTGACTTGATTTCGTATAATCATAGACACTGGCAAAACCAGCTGCGACTCAATAGTATGCTGTATAAAGATACAAAGCACAGCGTTAAGTTCCGCCAGCCAATACGCAATGTCTCAAAAATACTGCGGACAGTGGGAGCCGGAGTGTATTAACACAAGTTCCCTCAGTCTATCCTTCTATGCGTGAAAAGTTTATAGAGCTTATAACTGCAAATTTATAATAAAATTTATAATAAATAATAAAGCTGTTCTTAATCTGTGACGATTTTCAATATGTCAAACGTCTAATTTGATGCGTACGCGCAGTGCGCACTCCATGCGGTGCGCAGCGCGAGCGGACACGTGCGGCCGATATTAAACTTTTCATTACACGAACTTATATTTCTTTTAATGTATTACAATACACTTGCTCTGCTAGTGGGGTACTTGAGGGGCCATCTACGTAGTGACGGCCACCTGCAGGGACTGGAGTCTGCTCCATAACCACGTTGTGCGCTTTACAAGGGAAGGGTAATAAATGAGAATAGTTGAATGCAGTTAGGAATATGAGATTCATATTTGTTTGCATAAAATTATCATTGCTTAGATTTTGCTCTTCCTTAATTTATTGTTTTTTAAAAATGTTATATAATATTGATTAAATAAATATCGACTTTGTAAAAACAATACAAAAATTGCATGATTTTTAAGTGACTTCAAGATAAGACAATTTGCTAGATTTTTTTTTGCTTCAGTACTTTTTCTATAGTTCTATCTTTTTCACACTTGTATTTTTATTCTTACATTCTATATCTTTTGTTTAAACAACTTAAATTAAATTAAAAATATATTGAGAGTGATTTCTTTTGTGTGCGTATTCAATTGTACTAGAGATAATTTGACGAGAGTGATAAATTAAACAAGTGAGTTCATCCCCTGCCTCGCCTCGTCTAATTCGCTATACACAACATTATTTGATTTTTAATTTGGCCGGTGCAATGCACCCGGAATGTGCTTATTGACTCAGTCGAGTGGTTTCCACCCTAGTCCTAGTCCCTAAGCCACTATGCCACACGGCATACCTACCGCCGGGGTGATCGCCGCATATGTTTTATGAATTGAGTGTAATTGGAAGCTATATTTAAAAGAGCTATATTTATAAGAGAAAATTGATATGCAGAAAAAGATTTAAGATATACGTCTATCAAAAATATTTGCGCCAAAGGTGATATAAGAGCGGCGGGTAGGCCGTAGGGCGGCGGCGCGAGAGGCGTGGGGCGGCTTGGGGCTATCAGTTCGTAATATCCGCTTTTATTAGTTTTTTCGCGGCGACAACCCTCCCGGAGCCGCATATTTGCTTTGATGGCGCCCGGCCGGGCCCTCGTACGGAGACATACGGGGACGTTTATTGTCATTGTTCTGAAATTCATTACACGCGCTCGTCGCCCCGCTCTATCGCTCAACGACGGCAGTCAGCTCGAGACGGGAGCTTTCATGTGTATGCCAATGATTAGCGGAGTGTCTCAGAAAACTTCTCATTAAACCAGAAAATATTTTAAAAGTGGTCGGCAAATAGCGCGACGCGACGTTGGACGTACGCCAAAACGTGAAACCTAGTGAACGCACGTGAATAACGTGCGATAAATAGGATTGTAGAGAAGTTGTAAGTGATATCGTAACAATAAGTACATAAAAATTAAGTGTTCGTAAGAATAAAAGAAAATTTCCGCTTTTTCTGCTGCAACGATACCAGTACCTAGCACGCACCCAGCGTGGGAACGGCTCTGTCGGAGCTCGCCTCGTGACGGTTCTCGGAACTGCCATCTCCGTCACTGCGAGACACACCTACTTCAATACTTAATTTTAACTATCGGAAGATTGAATTATTTTTTAGATTGAGAAAGTTCTGATAATAAGATAGGCGCCTCGTCGAGTTCTCTGAACGTGCAATGTTACGAAAATAAGGTGCACGGAGTATTTTAATATTGGGTTCCCTCTGTAGTGTTTATCAACCTACAAATAATTATGTATGTTCAATAATAGTAAACTATCGAAGAAACTTAAAAATGTAAAACGTTTCAATAAAATAATACATGATAATGAAAACTGGTCCTATATGATACACGATATCGGCACCTCGTGACTGGTGTGCGTGTACTGTAGGTACACTGTGCGGACGCAACGCCGCGTGCTCGTTTGCGTGCGTGCGTGCGAGTGTGTGCTCGCTAATAAATGCCCGTTTAATAAACATACGGCTGTGTCGCTCTAGCTCTAATTGCTGTCACGTCGCTATGTCTATGAATTTTCATAAGGCGAGCCGCGCATTCGTGAGACAGTCGACGCGCGTCCCGGTGTCGCATCATAGTACTAAAAGTCATTTTTAATTTAGTGAATGCTGAAACTTTAGGGTCTTTAAAATAGCATTCTAAAGAGCGGAAAACTAAACTTCTAAAACATAATTCTAGTTAAGAAGCAAATAGTTATTCCCGTTACTACTATTCTCAGAGCTGGCGGTTGTCCGTTCCTTGAAGGCACAGGGACTCTGTCGGTCCCCGCGGCCCGCGGAGCTCAGCAATAAATCTGTCCCCGAACAAATTCACAAGTCGTTGAGGATGAGGAAAATGTATTTTGGATACAAAATCGCAAAGCAAAGTCTTGTAATATGTTTTATATAACTATAGTCGTGGCGCAGTGGCACAAGTAGTAGTCGCCTTGTAGGCGACGGCTGTATTCGGAGATTCGGAGCACCAGGCTGAGCCACCCACGCCAATACATTGCGTTGCACACTTTCAGTAAAATTTTCGAAATATTGCATATTGAGTGGTGGCTATTGTATATGAGCGAGAAAATGAAAATAATTAATTTCACCAAGTGAGAATCGAACCTACAACTGCCTCTTGTTTGTATAATTGTTGATAATTTGAGTTTTTTTAATAACACACTGGTCACTCCACATTTCAGATTCTCTTTATTCCTATACCTCCTCTCACCAAGTCATCGGTAAGAGGAGGTAAGCGGATGGCAACAACAAAGCGCTGTGAGCGGTCGGAGGCCGGAGGGTCAGTTAAGTATTTAAATGGGTTTTCTCGCAAAGGGCCATTCCATTATTAAATTCCTGCAGAAAATTAAACCCGCTCGTCTCGTTTCGCATTTACCTGTCTAAATGAAACGTGGAAGGTATGAGTACTCACATAAGTTGAATTGCGTTCAACGCTAGAGCTCCTGGCATCGTCTTGACTTAGCTCAAAATGTACTCGTGTGTTCAATTCCGGGAAGGGCTTATATTATTTGTATGTAATGATATGTCACCATTCTTATTATATAACTTTAGAGATTTAATATGATTTTTTACATTCATAATCTACACTAATATTATAAAGTAAATAAATATGTGATAATCTTAACAATGGTTTGTATTGGTTTCTGTGTTGTATCCATTTTTGGAGTAAAGTTATAGACTAGGTTTACGTTTTTGTTTTTACACTGGGAAATGCAGTTTACGCAGACCGAACGAACGGTACTGTGGGGCTCACCGGAGAATGAACACGATAATACCCAAGCCCAGCGAGACCTCCCCACCTAAGCAGAGACGCCGCAGGATCGCTCACGCATTCCACTACGGCAGACTAGGTACACCTACTGTAACTGTAACTGCGGTCACGGTCACCTCGGAACCTAACGAATGTCATAAGGTGTCATACACAAATCTTAACTATTTTTAGTTACGAACGAATAACAACAATCAGACAGTACCAGACAGATTTTTCAGTGCAATATAGTTATATCTACTCCTTCGTGATAATTCATTGCTATTAGGTTTTACTCATTTCAAAAATATTAAAGAATAAAAACTTAATTCTTAGGATAGTTTGTTCCAATCTAATAAAACGTAATCAGTCGGTACGTTTGTAAGAAAACTTGTATCTTTTATGTACATACGTCTATTAATTTCGATTTCGTCTTCTAATCACCTAGTAACGACGAGCGTTACAACGCCGTGGTTTATGACACAAGAGAGACACTTAACTAGGATGAAACTATTGAAGTGACCCAGAATGCCTGCTGCCGTCGGTAAGTGCGGCTTGCGGCTATTTCAGATGGTGACAATCAGCGCCATGCGTCAATATGTCACGCGTGTGGTTGCGCCCGCGCAGCGCGCATACCGCCGTGCGTGTGTGTGCGTGTGCGTGAGCGCTACCGACTGAGTAGATTGACATAATGGCCGAGTTGCTAATTAGTTTTATTTTCATTTATCGCAGCTTATTCTCAGCTAAAATAAGATTCCTCTCTTAATACGTCCGCTATAATATATATTCTAACGTTGACCCATTTGTTGAAATTCTTTCTCATACAATGAATGCTTTCGTTACAAAAAATAATATAAATTACATTCTTTTAACAACTATTGTAGCTTTTTTAATAGTTATTATTCCTAATTGTTTTTGTATTTATACATTAGGTTTAAATATGATATTCATGGCAGTAATAATAGTACAAATCGATATTATTAAACTATAATATACAATTGTAATTTATAAAGAATGCCTGTTTACCTTATCCAGTAGAGCAAGTATGCTCTATCAATGGTAATTGGCCGTAATTATAATCTAGGTATCAATCAGAGGTGGTCGGCGCGGTATGCGGCGGCGCGGTGCCCGTCCATCACGTCCATTGAGTGGTGGGTAGATAATTATAGCTCGCCTGTGTTCTGTGTTCTGTGCACCGTGCACTGTGTAGGTACTGTGGTCTCGTTGCGTTTCTTATTGCGACGATTGATTTACAATCGATCGTTTTCCTCTTGCGCCTGCGACGCGACGACGCTGTGTCTATTATTTAACTTTGTTTTTACTCTATCATATTGCTTGGTAATATATTATAGATTTTTTCTTAATTTCAGAGTTCTTCCATGTGTTAGTGTCGGTCCTCTAGTTACACGAAAATTTGGGAATAACAATTTTGAGTTCCATGCGAGTTCTAAATGAATAAGTGGTTAAGACACCGTCGTGGCGCAGCGGCGCAGCGTGTGTTGGGGATTCTTTACCCATTTTGGGAGAATGAGTTACTTTTATTTCCTAACTTTGGCAGTTATACAACGCGACACTTACTTAAAGTCTTCTTTTCTCAATATCTCGAAATTTGGGCGGTTTGTAAATTCTCGTTTCATGCCAAACTTCATAACTGTATGTTCACGTTGCCGTGAATCCTATAGGTTTGGATTAGACAACGAATTTCATATAAAATCAATGTATAAATTCTCGTGTCTTTTGTTAACGTTAATTTAGACGCTTAATATTTTCTGTACTTCAAGAGACAAGGAAAATTTCAGTTTGATATCTCCACGCGATTAGAGTTAAATGATCTCGATACAACGAAGTGATTGTATTAGGGTTCCGTATTGAGGTACAGAACCCTAAAAAGAATATCTATTTTTCTTGTATCCAAATGCATCACTATGTGCTATCACAAGTATGACCGTCAATGGGATAAATGTTAGTACTTAAAATGGGTTCATGCTAACTTGCAAGATATAAAGTATTTATCTCTACGTATTATAATTTGATTTGACTTGAGTTTGTTTCTAGCGAACAGATCCAAGTCGAACACGTCAGTGTCACTTCAGCGGGAGGGAGGAGGAGGAGGACAAGAGTGGACATAATTTATGCGCGTTTAATTAAAGTCACATCCGGAAGAACTCCGCCGCCGCCGCGCTGGGCGAGTGACGACGTGATGACTCATTTGCTGCCGATGCGACACTTTACATTTCTGATACAGAAGAGATATTTTTTTACTTATATTTTATAAAGGGAAAACTTTAATTAATGTGAAATTAGCTAAAAATAAATAACTGGAATTCACAACGAAGGTAGCTTCTTTGATATTATCATCTATTAATTGAAGCTGTTGCAGCGCAGCGGCGTCTGACTGTAAACGTTATGGTTGTGGATTAAATTCTGTCTACAGAGAATAAATTATTTTAATCTTCTTGCTCAGCTCTTGTAACAGCGCGAAGTACAGCGTTGAGTTCCGCTACGCAACACGCTATGGGTGAAAACATTGGGCGGAAAGTAGAACAATGTGAGTGAGTGGGAATGTCTTAATACTAGGTTCCTCCTGCCTGTTATGTGCAGGATACGGAGTCAAGTAAAAAAAAAATATTTTTCTACTTAAATGGAAAAACGAAAAAATATTCGTTGGTATATATTTTTCCTAGAATGTATTTTTTTATTTTACGCTGTATCCTGCACAGCAAGATAGGCAAAGGGAACCTGGAAACCTAGGGTAACGACACTCCGTTCACCATTTTTCACCGAATTCTAGAGACATTGCATGTTGAATGACAGAATTAGACGACACGCCTTTGTTCGTTGCCAGAGTAGGGTATTAAAAACATGAAATATTTTATTTCCTTGAATGGGTTTCGAACCCACAGCCCGTCTCGTTTGCAGTCGCACATTTGTACCCTTGCGCCACGACTGGTTTATTCTAAATTTATAACTATAAATAAAAAAATATATAAAACGAACGGCGTACGTGAGCCAGTGTGATTAATATTACACATATTAAGTATCTTATCTAGCTTGAAACTTCCTGCTTCTACATATCAACATGCTTCATAGAAATGTGACAATTGACTTGATTGAAATAGTTGTGTATATTATAGTCGTTTAGCTTTCATTTAGGCAAAAAGTAACACTAAAAAGGTACGCGTGACCCACCTACCTATATATGATCTATAACGTAAAATACTTTTTACCCCTATTTTCATACTTATTAGGCATATGCCATTATGCTATTTGTTTAAACGCTTCGTTAATTGTTCACTAATTTTGAGACAAGTCCCGCATACAGCGACCGTGCTGGGACAACATAAAAGGAACGTAGTGCTAAGACACTTCATTCCCTACTTTCTGCTAATTTTCAAAGTGTTATTTTTTGAGTAGCGGAAATAAACGCCGCGCTTTGTCAAATAGGAAATGACTATAATTCCCTCGAGTGGCAATCTCGCAGTACGCTTGCGATACGTAAGCTATGCTTGTATGGCGTTGGTCATTGATATATTGAATACCACTTCTACGACTTGGTATACGACTAGTAGGTGTGTGATGCTATTTTATGTCCCAGCTCCGGTGTATGTAGTAGTGTCCGCCTGTCTCCTACGGGTGTGTGGTGCTATTTTATGTCCTGGAACTCTGGTGTATGTAGTAGTGTCCGCCTACGGTTCGAGACACGACTGTGGGGTGTGTGCCGTGCGTTTATTTAACATATCGGCCGCCTTACGGTAGTGCGTTCGTTCCAACGACTTATATTGATCTCACAAATCAATCGACATCACGAATCACCATTCTAATACAATCTTAATATAAACAAGCGTAACAAGTACCTTCAGACTGATCACACACAAACGTCCCGGAGGGTTCATTAAGACTGTTGCAGCCGCAGTCTGGTAGGAATTCACGGTGTAGGGGCGGGGCGGTGCCCGTACTCTTTCTTCCTTTTTTTATAACTAGTTCGCAGTTATAGTGAAGAGGAAGATAGGACGCGCTCTTGGCTTTTCTTCGGACGAGCTTCGAGTTATGACAATGTCATATTGTCGAGTTTCAGTTATCTAGATAACTGACACAAGAACAACTTCTGATGGCAAATATATTATTAAAGCGATACCTTCTAATGGCATAAATATAATTCTTAACACTGTTACCTCTGAATCTCTAAAAGATCTTGGATTACTTACGTTCACAAGTATAAACGGTTCTAACCACTAGACACATTACTAGCCCAGGCATTATTTATTAAATAATATTTTAAAAGGAGTTTGGGATGTCAGTTACAATTTGGTGCCGTGACCAGGATGGTCAAACGGCTTTGTAATAAGAATATATATAAATACAAATAGGCATACGCCTACAATTTGTTGTCCGTGAAATGGAGTGAGATAGATGAGGTTCACAGTGTAAGGAATTTTTATGTTTGGGAATTGTCAATACAAAGCATTGTTAAGTTGAGGGCTTGCCCAATCTGGGGGTTGGTAATAAATGAATAAATAAAATAAATAATTAAATAAATAAGAAAGGTAATTCTATTTCGATGAACTCCATAGAATTTAGGGGGTTGAATGGTAACAGTATGTACCTTGGGTATAAGTTGGAAATAAATAAATAAATGGAATGACATATGTGTGGCAATGTGCAAAAAATAACATAGATAATAATGGGAAATAAATTTTTCACAAACTATATATTATGTTCTTAATGCCATATTAAAGGAAACTAATTCGTGTATAGTCGTCCCGAGTGTCGCGACCGTCGTTCTGTCTATATAGGTGGTGGTGATGCTCGGAAGGCAGCGGTCGAGTCATACTTTGAAGTACTACGGTACTAATATATATGATGCACATAAAGACTCGTACCAAATGTATAATGAATATAATATGATAATGCGAAATCTATGATAGCACGATCTTTTAGGATCGAATTTCTTATAAAGGCAATATATGTGTAGGGGCGACACATATTGAGGGTCATGAGTGATCCTCGACCATTATTATAATATTAAATGTTGCTTGACGTCGTGAAAGCTGACGTGATGGGCTTATGCGAACTGTTATAGCGACATTAACTATGTCGTGGCTGATGCCGTCTCGCAGTACGCTTGCGATACGTAAGCTATGCCTGTATGGCGTTGGTCATTGATATATTGAATACCACTTCTACGACTTGGTATACGACTAGTAGGTGTGTGATGCTATTTTATGTCCCAGCTCCGGTGTATGTAGTAGTGTCCGCCTGTCTCCTACGGGTGTGTGATGCTATTTTATGTCCTGGAACTCTGGTGTATGTAGTAGTGTCCGCCTACGGTTCGAGACACGACTGTGGGGTGTGTGCCGTGCGTTTATTTAACATATCGGCCGCCTTACGGTAGTGCGTTCGTTCCAACGACTTATATTGATCTCACAAATCAATCGACATCACGAATCACCATTCTAATACAATCTTAATATAAACAAGCGTAACAAGTACCTTCAGACTGATCACACACAAACGTCCCGGAGGGTTCATTAAGACTGTTGCAGCCGCAGTCTGGTAGGAATTCACGGTGTAGGGGCGGGGCGGTGCCCGTACTCTTTCTTCCTTTTTTTATAACTAGTTCGCAGTTATAGTGAAGAGGAAGATAGGACGCGCTCTTGGCTTTTCTTCGGACGAGCTTCGAGTTATGACAATGTCATATTGTCGAGTTTCAGTTATCTAGATAACTGACACAAGAACAACTTCTGATGGCAAATATATTATTAAAGCGATACCTTCTAATGGCATAAATATAATTCTTAACACTGTTACCTCTGAATCTCTAAAAGATCTTGGATTACTTACGTTCACAAGTATAAACGGTTCTAACCACTAGACACATTACTAGCCCAGGCATTATTTATTAAATAATATTTTAAAAGGAGTTTGGGATGTCAGTTACAATTTGGTGCCGTGACCAGGATGGTCAAACGGCTTTGTAATAAGAATATATATAAATACAAATAGGCATACGCCTACAATTTGTTGTCCGTGAAATGGAGTGAGATAGATGAGGTTCACAGTGTAAGGAATTTTTATGTTTGGGAATTGTCAATACAAAGCATTGTTAAGTTGAGGGCTTGCCCAATCTGGGGGTTGGTAATAAATGAATAAATAAAATAAATAATTAAATAAATAAGAAAGGTAAATTCTATTTCGATGAACTCCATAGAATTTAGGGGGTTGAATGTAACAGTATGTACCTTGGGTATAAGTTGGAAATAAATAAATAAATGGAATGACATATGTGTGGCAATGTGCAAAAAATAACATAGATAATAATGGGAAATAAATTTTTCACAAACTATATATTATGTTCTTAATGCCATATTAAAGGAAACTAATTCGTGTATAGTCGTCCCGAGTGTCGCGACCGTCGTTCTGTCTATATAGGTGGTGGTGATGCTCGGAAGGCAGCGGTCGAGTCATACTTTGAAGTACTACGGTACTAATATATATGATGCACATAAAGACTCGTACCAAATGTATAATGAATATAATATGATAATGCGAAATCTATGATAGCACGATCTTTTAGGATCGAATTTCTTATAAAGGCAATATATGTGTAGGGGCGACACATATTGAGGGTCATGAGTGATCCTCGACCATTATTATAATATTAAATGTTGCTTGACGTCGTGGAAGCTGACGTGATGGGCTTATGCGAACTGTTATAGCGACATTAACTATGTCGTGGCTGATGCCGTCTCGCAGTACGCTTGCGATACGTAAGCTATGCCTGTATGGCGTTGGTCATTGATATATTGAATACCACTTCTACGACTTGGTATACGACTAGTAGGTGTGTGATGCTATTTTATGTCCCAGCTCCGGTGTATGTAGTAGTGTCCGCCTGTCTCCTACGGGTGTGTGATGCTATTTTATGTCCTGGAACTCTTGGTGTATGTAGTAGTGTCCGCCTACGGTTCGAGACACGACTGTGGGGTGTGTGCCGTGCGTTTATTTAACATATCGGCCGCCTTACGGTAGTGCGTTCGTTCCAACGACTTATATTGATCTCACAAATCAATCGACATCACGAATCACCATTCTAATACAATCTTAATATAAACAAGCGTAACAAGTACCTTCAGACTGATCACACACAAACGTCCCGGAGGGTTCATTAAGACTGTTGCAGCCGCAGTCTGGTAGGAATTCACGGTGTAGGGGCGGGGCGGTGCCCGTACTCTTTCTTCCTTTTATTATAACTAGTTCGCAGTTATAGTGAAGAGGAAGATAGGACGCGCTCTTGGCTTTTCTTCGGACGAGCTTCGAGTTATGACAATGTCATATTGTCGAGTTTCAGTTATCTAGATAACTGACACAAGAACAACTTCTGATGGCAAATATATTATTAAAGCGATACCTTCTAATGGCATAAATATAATTCTTAACACTGTTACCTCTGAATCTCTAAAAGATCTTGGATTACTTACGTTCACAAGTATAAACGGTTCTAACCACTAGACACATTACTAGCCCAGGCATTATTTATTAAATAATATTTTAAAAGGAGTTTGGGATGTCAGTTACAATTCGAACCCACAAGCGTCATGTTTACAATCTGATATTGTGCCATTGCACCTTGACGGCCTGGACCTTAATATAATCAAACACTCATATATTCTGATATTATCTAAATGTTATTAGTAAAATTAAGTTGAAATCACGAGGCGTTGTCGCTGACATCAGAGTAGTAAAGCACCTTGAAATATTTCTTAGTAGCCCGGAGACCAGCTTCGACGTTGTTACTGCCCCTCCTCAGCCACCGAGTAGGGGCCGGCGAAAAAGAAATAAATACAATTTAAATTGGGGTATTCACTTTCATGTCGATCTCAATAAATCGAAAGATACATTTACATATACATATGTCGCACATAGTTAGTAAAGTAGTTTACTTATTATTAAAATTCGGCGCAGGTTTTGCCTGAATTTAAATATTAATTTACCAAATCTAAGGCACGACATTGAATAAATATCACGCGCTTCTAGAGACTTTTTATTGTCAACTAAATTCATGTATAAGTTAGAAAATTTTGTACAGTATGTAATAAGTCGTGTTTTTCTGTGATGCATAAAAAAAATGCCTGCGAGGCGCATCATGTCACTGCACACGCGACTGTTAAGTGTTCGATTCTCACTTAAATTAAAACGCGTCGTTGTATCCCGCCATTATGTTTGGGCTAAAGGGGATGTTAGTGTGTGTTCACTGAAACTTCTGCATTCTTGCTCTGCGACGATTGCCAGGTATTATTCAGTTTCTGTGTAATTACATTTTAAAGCGATACAAAAAGCGTAATTGCGCGTTGTCAGAGCGTCGAACGACGGATCGATCGGCGCCACCACACCTCGTATACGGAGCAGGTACCAACTAGGCTCTAGAGAGTCTAGAACTTACCTACCTGTAGGTCAGTGGCTATCAACTTTTAAAGAAACTTTAACAACTGTGTCACTGTCAAATACTAAATCAATGATTGATCTTTGCACTCATCCCTCCTCCGTCTTAATATGGCGTCCCATTCAATAGTTATTATTTTATTGAAAAATCTATTGGAAGTTATATATATTATATATATATTTCATATATTTTTAATCGAAATATATTTTTAATTATATTTTATGAGTACATTTAATGCATTTTGCAGGTAACGAAAGTGCCGCGACGCAGAGGTTGACAGCCGCTGCTCTATGCGTTTACCCTAATGAGATGTTTACTTAGTACTTGGAAAATCAACTTTTTTGCCATCCGCCTTTGAATTAAGCGGAATATGGAACAGTCGAGGGCCGCGTTGAAGTCGTTAGTAATGTGAATAGCATGTGATACTAAATACTACACAAAATTATAAGAATATGAGTTTTTATATTCTATCATACTTTAAATCTTACAAAATCAGCAAACATATGTCATTTAAATATTTATATCCACTAATATTATTAAGCTGAAGAGTTTGTTTCATTGGAAGCGATGCGAGTCGCATTTGTCGTTTGCTCTTGCAGGTACCTACTGTCGTCGATAGGTGTACCTAATAGTGCAAATAAACCACCCACAGTGTTTTTTTATTGTTGCGCATGTCATAGATATGTGTAACCATAGTCACCTTTCCGCCTGTTTCGGATACTTGCATGGAACATGTCAACAATGTATGAAGGGCGAATAGCTCCAGCGAGCGTGAAGTACAGCGCATAGCATGCCCATACTGGACGCGACGACGACGCCCGACGTCTCGCGCCCTAAATAAATAATAGGTTTGTAAAAGGTAATCGTCGTTCGCGGCGCACGGGCAGTGGGTACGATTCCCACTAATGGAAATTAAATATTTCACATTTTCACTTTATCGTTCCGGTTATGAGGCAAAGCGCGGCGTCCAGTTTCGCCTTCAGAGTCTCCAGAATTAGGCGGGAAGTGGGACATGAAAGTGTATTATTAATGGGAACGAGAACGGGAACGGGTGTCTCTACACTAGATTCCCAGGCTGACAGTGTGAAGCTAACGAGTAATATAAAACTGACCTTCCTTTGCCTTATCTTTACCTTGTAGTAGGTACACGCATTACATTAAGTAGTTATCACGAAATAAATTATTTATGAATGGCTAACTTCGCGTACCTAATCGTGAGTGGAAAAATTGTAAAGTAAAGGGAAAAAAATAAATACTTGCTAATGAATTCCTCGCAAGTTGCACTTGAAGTGCCTAGGTAGGTACCTGTAGGTAGGCTGTAGTTGAATAACGAGTTTAGACCGCGACCTGCGGCGATGTCGACGACTCACTGTCACTCAGCCGTTATAATCATAGTCTTTTGTAATTAACTGCATTATTTTTTTTTAGTTTTACATTTTGTTCCGCATATTACATCCAACTCACCGTTCTCCACTATTCAATATTGCGTGTTGAGTGGTAGGATGCAAACCACACTTTGTCTTGTTTCAAAAGCAAGGGAATAATAATAACTCAATCTCTCGAGATGGATTCGAGCCTACAACCGTTACGTTTAGTCTGACGTTGTGCGCTACAATGTCCTCCAATACTTAATAATTCTTTAAATAATTATAATGATTTTATAGAATATGAACTTTACAGAGGTGGGCAGAAGTATGTCAAAGTACTCAGCTTAAATATATTAATATTTTTTTATTGTCTCTATGCTTTTACATAATCCAATCAACCTTCTTATCTGAAAACTTGAGTTATCTTATCTAAATAAACGGTAGCTATTTATAACATTGTTGTTTTAATGAATCTACAGAAAAACTTGAGTCGCTCCTTATATTTATGTAAGTAGCAGCTATTTGTGTTTAGTTTACTATATACAATAGTATACTCAGTTGAAAAAAAATCTTACGAAATTCTTTTACGAGAGAACATGACATACACGTCTATTGTAAAGCACCAGCAAAACGTAAACCTATATTGTTACATAATTGGATTTCAATCCGATTGCCGTTATTGAACGAACACAAAATCTAAACAAAAAATAATAACATCCAAAACAAGGAAAATTGAACGCGCTCTTACTTAGCTCGGTTGCGGGATTGTTCGATAGCTGTGAAAAATTGAGCCGCTAACGGCGCAAATTGAGTGAACTCGCGCAGGAGGCCACCTGCCGCGAGCGGGCGCGCTCACAGAGTAGACAAGAGTAACTAAATATATTAGCAAAAACACCAGTATGCCAGGATATGAGCTTCATATAATTTACGCTATGGTCGGGGTGTTTAGGTGTATTCCCGGCTAGAGAGGGCGGCAGTGGGATGGGTAGTGGGTTGTACGTTGGCTGTGAAATTGATCTGTTCATACTTCATAATCATTGGTGAGAGCTCCACGCCGCCCTGCCCCACAGCGCCCGCCGCCGCCGGTACGTCATTATTAGCATTTAGAGAAACTTAGGATACGAAAAATGACAAAATTTATATTTAAATATATATGTATAAATTAATTTAGTACCTACGTACAAAAAAGTTACCTAGGGCGTCGACTGTATCAAGTTGTTCGTGAGTACTGTTCCGTTCTATTTATAGTATTTCGTAGGATTTGACAGTGATAAGATATTACTTAATGTTGAAATTGGCCATGGGTGGATTTAGGGGTGGAGGAGGTTTTCTATTAATTCTTGGGAAGGGGGAAAAGGGAACTTACCCTTTCACCTCTTAAAATCCACACATATAAAACATATAGGTATTATATATGTATATACTTTAATCGGAACTTCTTGCAATTACATTCAAAAACATTTAGTACATACAGCGGGTGGTGGATTATTCTCCTTGTGCTAGCGACTTGTATATTAGTCGATGAGGAATGAAACCCTGGAGGCCCGACGGGGTATGCGAGCGGCGACGGGCGGCGACTGGTGGCGGTGACTATTGATTTTATAGAAAAAATAAGCTCATTTATCAGCTAAAGAAAGAAACAAGTAATGTCTAATGTATCTGTTCTATTATAATAAGTTTTTTTTTATGGAAGAGACACGGCAAACGAGCGTTCGGGTCACCTGATGGTAAGTGACTACCGCCGCCCACGGCCCCGTGCAACCCCAGAGGAGTTACAGGTGCGTTGCCAGCCTTTAAGCTGGGTTAGGTGTATTCTAACAATAGGTACAAAATATGTGAACTTGGTCGCTGAAATTGCTGGCATGTAACTCGCGACTGCGACAGTGTCGATAGCCGTTTCAGGTGAATGTAGGAGGCAGTAATGATCTAGATTAAGAGGGGTTTATCACTCCGAAACCTAGACACCGACGGCCTGGACACTCGTCCCACCATCTACATGTATATTAAAAGATGTAAATCGGATCTTGTTTTAATACAAGCTTAAATATAATAAGTAGATATAGAGTTGTATGTAGAGGACTATATAATTGTTAATATTTAACATGAATTGGTCATCTTGCAATTTGTGGAAATTGCAGAAAAAACCACGTGAACCCGTGACTTTACTTCGTTCCCTACATTACAAAGGAAATAAACAATAACAGCATATTAATATATAGTACTGTGGAGTAAAGAGTGTAGAGTGGAAGCCCTCGGCCGGCGCAGACCACGCGGCGCCGCACCTGGCGCGCTGCACGCCGCCGCCGCCGTACTGACGTCTCTGTCCGCAACTGTATTTTGATAAAAATATGTGCATTTTTGAAACGCGGAGTGCATTTTATATTATCGCACTATCTTTTACCTGCGGCGTCGCTCCCGTCGTAGTGGTTCTGTGCACAGTACTAGGCACAGTAGACTACATCGAGAGGCGTATGAATATATACACACACATATATATATATATATATATATATATATATATATATATATATATATATATATATATATATATATATATATATATATATATATATATATATATATATGCACTATCCAACATAAAAATAATTCAATTAGAACCAGTAGGTAGTTCCAGAGATTAGGCGTTCAACCAAACAAGTTTTTCAGCCTTATATTATTATTAGTGAAGAAAAGTTTACAAATTTAAAAACTTTACTTTGCTTATCTCGCTACAGTAAAATTTTTATGTTTTCTAAAAAAGAATGCTTCTTTCGTAAGTGTGGAATAACACTTTAAATATGTAAAAAAAATCTATTGTTGTTCTAATTCTATTGTTTTAAGTGGGTAACAACTTTTGTAACTACGTTTTTACACTACAGTTATTTATGATCGTTTTTTAATACTTGTAAGTATGAAAAGACAATCATAAACGTACTAACTACAGTAGAGGCGTATTCACTATTCAGCTTAAGTAATGTTAAGCAGCACTCGCCACACTTACTTTTGAACAGCACTGGCAACACTATAGAATTATTCTATTTCCTATTGAATAACTTTTATTTTAAAACATCTAAACTATATGTTATTCTCAATTAATTTATAGCTAATAATTAATGACACATTGATTTGTGTTATTGAATTTTTCAAAGACATTGGCATCATCATGGTCAGATCTGGTTAGACCATTCTTTATTTGAATTCATAATACAATTCCTGGATTTTCCAGTTTCACAATATATCATGTTCCATGTCCGTGTGTTTGTTTTTAATATGTACCGATTTTACCATGGAACATACCTTTTAAACAGTTTAGAATAGGCTCTAATGTAATTAATAAATGTTATATGTTTTCTCCCTTTAACATTCATATAACCTTCGTCTACTCTTATCAATCCCCACAGTCGACCAATCATTTAATGACAAGAAAGTCCTGGAATTGACTGTTTTAAAAGTAAATATAGTTTTAAACTCACTTTGAATAACATTGAAAAAGTCTCATGAAATAAATTAATGAATTAAGTTTTGCTATTATATTACTTCGAAATGTTTCTACGCGACTAGTTGTCATCGGTATATAAACATTTTTTGAATTTTTAATTTTGTATTTTTCCTGAAGAGAAAGGAAGCCAATTAGTTAATATCGTCCGCCTACCGACACCTTCACCACCACACCACAACGATAACAACGCGTTTCAGGTACAGTCGAGTCTTAGCTATTTTTATATACTTATTCATTCACAAAGTATATAAAATATAATAATAAATAAATAAACGGAACTACAGAGACATATTATGCAAGATGGCACTATCGACATCTGTCGGGCGTGTCATCGACCTGGGGAGTATTGATTCTGCATCAGGCATATTGATTCTGGTTGTTCTCGTCTGCTAATAGTGAGTATTTGCATGAACACGATCAAGTAGCCAAGATAATTAAACAGCAGCTTACTCTTCAATATGGTCTCGTGAAATAAGAGATGCCTTACTATAAGTACAATCCTACGTCTGTTCTTGAAAATAGCTATTCTTTGCTCTACTCGGTCTATTATAACTGACAGGTATTTGCGATATGCGTATTGCCAATAGACATGATATAGTTGGTTGTTGGCATTAGGAACTGTCTCACATGATGACAATCTCGTGAAGGCAGAAAAAGAAAAATTATCTAACGATTTGGGCTTAGCCCATGAGATTGCTACTATGTAGGATATTAACGCGGCTGTGATTGTGCCGATAGTAGTTTCAGTTAACGGCTTAATAGCGAAAAGCCGCGACCAACATCTTTAAAGGTTATCGCTTAGCTGTTGGATCAAGAAGGTAGGAACAGACGCAGAAGATATTATGTAGGTTACTTGAGACAGCGCGTACCTATTATCATGGAGGTTCCTCTGTCTGGAGCCCTAGCCATCGATGACTTGGACCCTTGTACCACCGTCGGAAGAGTGTTTTTTTAATATTTTTAAATGTATTCTTATAACATTATATAATTCGGCAGAAAGTGGGGAACGGAGTGTCTTAACACTAGGTTCCCTCTGCCTACCCTGCTGTGTGCGGGATACAGCGTGAAGCTGATTTTTTGATTTTTTTTTTTTTTTTTTTATTCTTATAACATTTCATATTTAAAATTACTTATATAATAAAAATATATATTTTGTTTAATAAATTATAAGCAAAATCAGGGTCAATCATTAGTTCTCGTTAGCAAAACAAAAAAGTGGGACGAAGCGTTCGTTAAAATATAATATCATTAGCAAGGTATGCACGTCGTACAGGAAGTCGGACTTAGACGCTAGGTAGTTAGGGAAAAAATAAGCAACAACGGAAAATTAGACACGGTAATTATAATCACAGTTGATTTATATAGAAGCACTACCTTTGTTTACTAATTAAAGAGCCCCAATTAAATATAAGAGTGTGGCCCGCAATTACACCCGCCGCGCCGCGATACGATCTGCTATGCGCGGAGCTGATATTAAAATAGTTACCTACTTCGTGAATATTCTAAGTAACCCATAAATTAATTAAATAGACGCAGTACACGCTACATATTAAATTGTATGAAATATTACTAACAATTATGTATTGGATGTCGCGATAAAAATATTATAATATATTAAATATGAGGTGAAGAATCTTTGGACTTGAATAAAGGAGGGCAATTAAGGGGCAAATAGGCGCTCATTAATTAAAGAAAAGAACAAATTTTGATACGTTTCGTGTTTTGTAGCGAAATGCAACGCACACGGACTGTTTTAAATCATACAAACGAAAACATTTTAAAATATGATGGATATTGGTATTTGAATATATTCAATTTTCTTCTCAAATGTCACAATTTCCGGGGTTTGTAAAGACAGGCTAGTAAGATTTACGTTAAGTGAAACCGCGTTAGATGACTTATAAAAAAATATTTTGATTAACTTGATTATTTTTGTTTCTCCTTTCTTTCAGCTACATCCTTATTTCATTTCTTTCAAAAACGGATAAAAAGTGAGGAATCGTGTTAAATACACGGCATTGTCTTTGTTTACCCCGCGCTCAGTGAGTGGTGTCATTAAGGCAAATATTAATTATCGCTTCAGGCGGGATTCATTTCTGATCATCTATAATATGTAATTGTCCACAGGCTAAAACTGATTGGAGCTCGTAGTAACTATAGATGAAAAATATGAAGATCTATGCTAGCATGGATCTTCACCACCACGAGGTCATGAGCGAGTTTAACCGCTACTTATCATTATATTGAACGACCGCTGCAAATGTATTGGCTCATACATGTTAAAAAACATCAAAGAAGATGTATTAAAAAAGGAATGTAGAAGCTATTGAAGCAACCACAGATTTTTGTTTTTGTAAATTAAAATTTCAGAAAGTGGAACTATCCCGATCCCTTACAGGTATATTCTTTTCATCTTCAACTTTTAAATCTTGCATAACTTTTTTTTCTACATAAAATGTACACGAAAAATTTATCTATTTCATAAAGTTACCAAATTGCTTTAATAGGAATGTGCAAGAGTATTTATAAAATAGTATTCAAATGAGTTATATGGAAGTTTCAATACCCGCGTTTCAACGAGTGGTCGTGTACGTTTCCGCGAAGCAATTTTCGATAACAAAGGGCTGTGTCTAATTCGCTGCAATACAATGAAGGAAAAACCGTCGTTTTTATGAACACTGCGTCTGTCGGAATCCGTCAATCTAACAAGTTGGGTCGCGGCTGACGGCGCCGGGGCAGGAATTAGTATTCGACATTATTCAAACACCTGCATGCTTACTTACACAATACCAATAATCTATTTGTATAAAACTCTTCGCTATTGAGTGACTGAATCATAGACCAAACTCACTGAATATAGAAATTTAAAATTTATCAAGCAGCTCACGGAGTGTACGGACGCAGTAAGGAAGTTTTACTGAAATTCTCAGACTACGGGAATTTTTTCTTTTTTGGACATAAAAAGAAAAAAAATCCACAAATATAAACATAATATACTGTGATACACATACACATGTGATATAAAATCAAATCAAATCAGCTTCACGCTGTATCCCGCACACAGCAGGGTAGGCAGAGGGTAGTGTCAAATCACTTTGTTCCCTACTTGCCGCTGATTTTTTTGAGGTATTGTATGTTGAATGACAGAACTCAACGCCGCTTGACTTGGTTTTTGAGGCCATTTGTCTTGTTACTAGAGGAAATGAAAATAACTCTTTCCGTCGATTTGGAATCGAATATAAACGAATTACCTTTTGCATTTATCGTGTCCTGTTTTCACTAGTATCCAGCGTGGGCCGGCACGGAGGAGGGGGAGTGGGACGTGGGGGGGGGGGGGGCAGGACATTAGCACACAATGGCGCAGCTGAAGAAGTTATCAGATCGCGGTGACCGCTTGACCCGCGCGGAAGCTGACCCTCGCTATTGGGCTGTTTAATGTACAAGTGCCCTGCATGCATATATTATACACACTTATGTCCCAACATTATTACATGCTAGGATTAAAAAAAAATGCAACTTCTTAGTTTTTCTTGCATAACAGGGTAGACAAAGAACCTAATTTTGAATGGCGGAACTCAATGCCGCGCTTTGTGTGCCAATTTCTATTATCCAATGGATCTTTGTATTTTCTAGGGATTCTCAGCTAATCTTATTGTGTATGTTCACGCTTAATTTTTCGTTAGTAAAAATTCTGGAGTTGACACGCGCCATCCGCTCCATAATTAGGATTTATCAATAACATAAATTTGTGTAGGTATATAGGTACATATTTCGCCGTATATACCTCCTTCTCAATATTTCCAAGCTCAACAACCCTAATCAAAGGTCGTCAACAACCCCTGACAATCGCAAAATGAATCAAATAAAATATAACACAATGTGGTCAAAGTGTCATCGATTTGAAAGTATAAATATTGAGAGGTTTTGACGGCGCGGCACGGCGGTCAGTTTCCGGTAGCTTTTTGCGTGGCGCGTGTCCGGCGTCCGGTAGCGGGTTTTGTATGAATTATGTATGTATGTCCGTCCCCGTCCGCCGGCTGTCGTAGCTACTGACTGACACAACTGTTCAGTGTTCCGGAATGTTTAGTATCTACTTGTTAAGAGGATTAAGATGTGTATATCGCCTCTAATACATGATCGCGTTATTTTCTTAAGTAAAGCAGTGTTTATCCATATTCTTTGTTTATATCTTCTCATTAGTCCAGCATTCTGGTCAATATAAGCAATTGTCTACTTATTAAGAGCAGATTTTAGGAAAGCTACTGAACTGGTTTCTTGAAATTTGTTTTACTTGTTGGTTAAATTAATTCCAACTCCCGAATCAGTGTGTTAAAGAGTGTACGAGTATTGTGTTATTATAAGATGTGATAAACCTTTGACGACTAAACCTTTTATTATATAACGTAAATAAAAGACTGCCAACCAGAAATTGAACTCTATTACATCGTATCTTACTTAACTAGACTCTCGTATTCAGAATTAACGAAAAAATAAAATACAGGAAAGTAACTCCTCCCATAGATAGAACCACGAATGATTTGTAAGTCAAGTATGGAACACCTCCTATTACGGCTCAATTAGGAGGCCATTACGAATAGGTAAGCACTACTCTACTACCGCACGAGTACCGGCGCCGAGCGCTCGTAAAGCAAACTTGAAGCATTTACTCAAAAAATAATGTGCGATTGCTATCTAGGCATTCGCTCGAATAAAAGTAGAACTAATAAAATTTGATTGATTGTATGGCTGTTGTGAAATTTACGAGCGTGACTCCTAGTATGTAGGCTGTGGGCCGTAGGCTGTAGGCATGTAGATGGCGGACGCATTCCTCGAAGGTAATTTCGATAAACAGAACAGGTAGTGCCATTAATCATTTACTTTTCGCTGTACAAAACTGTCGTTACGGTGCGAGCACGCACTGCGGCGGGCTGCGAGTGCGTACAGCGATATTTATATATTTTATTATTTATGAGTTAAGTTCAAAACTCTGTTGGTAGTAGGGGACTCACGGTACGATATATGTTTGTATGAGGTGTCTATACACCTAAAGTTTGATATACACACGCACATGCTATTTTAGCTGTGTCCCGCATCCAATAGTCGAGTAGCAGAACTTAACGCAGCGCTCTTCTTAATTTTCTTTTAACCAGAGCGAGGAAATGAAAATAACTCATTACCTCGAATGGGAATCAATCTCACAGACGTCGTGTTTACAGTACGACACCGTCCCACTGCGAAATCACAGCTTCAATAATTTTAGATAATATTGCAGAAAAAATATGTACAGAAAACCTGAATATAAATAACTCCATTCACAATTTTTAGCATTTAATCTATTACTATACTTAACAGAATTCTAATTCGTCCTGTATGAAAGATATAGTAGTGTATGAAATAATCTATTATTGGGTGAATTTATCAATGTAACAAGAACTTTATATACTTATTAAATAAACATTAGATATTTCCATTGTCCTTAGTTCTTATTATTTTAGTAACAGCTTGGTTTACTTTAAATATACGTCAGTACTCTTTATAACAATTAACAAACTAACTTCACTCGACTCGAAGCATATGAAGTGTATGAAGTGAGCGTTCCTTCGCCGTCGCTCCATTAGCAAACTCATAAGAGGTTAACTTTCGGGAAGTTCGAAAGCGCCTCTCGCGGCAATTACGAGTGAGGGCTCCGACGGAGAGATCACCTCTTTAATGAACATGTATAGCAACTGTCGATTTATCTAACTTAACTAAAATATGTTGGGTTAGTCTAATGTATTCTCACACGCGATGAATGACTGACGTAGCTCATGCATGAAAAAAAATATCAGCTACACGTAGGGTGGGCAGAGGGAATCTAGTGTTAAGATACTCCATTCTCCTCTTTCCATTGATTTTTTCAAGGTGTTGCATGTTAAGTGACGGAACTTAACGCCAGGGTTTTGCCTTGGTGCCAGGAAATGAAAATATTAGTGAATGATAATTCATTCCCCAAAGGGGGTTTGGGGGTGGGATAGAACCTACAATCGTTATGTTACAGTCACACCCTTGTGCCCTACAACTGCGACAACGGCCTCATATGTACCTAAGAATAGTTCACATCTCCGAGTTAAAATCGGAACCATAACCATCGCGTTTACAGTCAAACACTGAACCACTGCACCACATGGGCGTCTATTATAATTTAATGTTTTGTCATACTTCAAAGCTCTAGTTCTAGAAAAGTTCTAGAAAATTGAGTTCTTGCTGTAGTTTATAGAAGGTATTTTGTTATTTAATGAAGTATAATAAAAAATAGGCGTACGTGCATATCTAGTTAAAGCCCTCATTTTTTTAGCCTAATAAGGGAGGAATTTCTTAAGAATATTTTACGAATCACGTAATAAATGGATGTTAATAAATAGCAATTTCCCACAAGTGGCCCTCTCGACTCTATGAACCAGAAAGCTCCATGAAGCTAAGAATACTCTTTATTGTAATGAAAATTTCTAATTAACTTTTAGCGCTGGGATCGTCCTTCGTGTTTTATTTGCGCTGGAGTGACCACAATTCATGAAATTAGAAAACTAAGGATTATTTTAAAGAGTATTTTCTAAAGAGTATTTTAGTCTCTAAGGTGGCAAAAAGATGTAAAGGGAAAAAGACGACACAATTTCTTTTGCTTCACGCTATGTCACGCATATAGCAGGGTAGAGGGAACCAAGTGTTAAGACTCTGTTCCCAACTCACCACCCAATTTTCAAGACATCGTGTGCCTCAACGAGAATAATTGTACTGAATAATTTTCACATCCTTCCACATTTTAATTACAATCACCGCATGTACCTACAGTTGAACAAATTTTATTTTTGAATTTTAGTAAATAAATGTCCAAGTAGAGTCAGCTTCATTGTCCCTCTCGCCGCTCGACGCTTCCCGGATTTTCTACAATCGGTGTCGTTTTCTCGTTTTTCCTTAACCCTTTACAAATAAATCTCGAGGCGTGGAGTGAGGAAAACTCTAGCTCCCCACTGGACTCACTTTAT
The DNA here is from genome assembly GCA_917862395.2 of Heliconius sara. Classification (NCBI taxonomy): domain Eukaryota; kingdom Metazoa; phylum Arthropoda; class Insecta; order Lepidoptera; family Nymphalidae; genus Heliconius; species Heliconius sara. Next base: position 122,930 of record OU860792.2, read on the forward strand.
TTCTTAAAATAAATTGAATAGATACACTTTCCTTTGACTTGAAAAATACTTATATAATTTTGGCTACAGTCGACAGTTTTATACAGATATTTACGAGTATATCTATTCTCGAGGAGTGTAGTGTATACTGATATTAAAGAGCTAAAGAGTTTGTTTAGTTAACCGTACGAATTTCAGGAACTATGAGTGTAAAATAAATTCGTTATGATTTAAATAGCACACTTATCGAGGAAGTAAAACAGTACCTACATAGAAATAAATAAATATCAGCTTCACGCTGTATCCCTCACACAGCAGGGTAGGCATAGCCAAACTATTGTTAGGCACTCCATTCCCAACTTTTCACTGAATTCTAGAGACATTGCGTATTGCGTGGCGGAACTCAACGCCGCGCTTTCGCGTCGACACCAGAGTGAAGAAATGAAAATATACATTTTAAGTAAATATTTCATTTCCTCGACTGGAAATCCACAACCAGTCGCGCTTACAGTCACACACTTGTAATCATGCGCCACGAGTCGTACACTACACTATCGCGCTACAGTAAGTGGTGGCGTACTTACGGTACGTTACACATAAGATACCCATAAGAAATATTGATCATACTTCATACACCTGCAATACCACCACAATGATGGTTGAGGACTAAAAAGTGTAAATACCGATGATCGATGTCGCCAGTAAAAACTTACTTATTTGATGTGTTCAAATAGTTTTAAACACGGCGGCCTGCCCGGGACGGCGGCGGCGGGCGGCGGCGCACGGGGGCACGCGGTTTTTACCCAAATCTCAGCATCATAACAATACAGCGTACGACTCACAGATATTAATATCGCCGCATTCCGCACTAATTAACTGTTTTCATTTGCAACCTACTTGCATAATTACAGGCCGCAGCGATGAGCCTCCCGCTTCCCACCTCCCACCTCCACCGGTTCGAGCCTCGTCGTGCTGTCATTTCAATCAATCAAAACTCTCACACCGTCTTAATTACCTTAACATTTTTTTTAAATATACGTAAAACATCGTACATTATTAAAATATTTAGTAGGATATACGACCGTCCGACCGTCCGACCGTCGTTCGTGATATCAACGTCAACTTGCGCAGCGACCTAAAGTGGTTACTAACGCGCTGAACGCGCGAGATCGTTTTTGTTTATACGGCGCTGTAATGACCGCGGGGACGTCGCAGGTGTGTATGTCATTGAACGATATGAAACATTTGCGGGTATATATGTTTATAGAGTCACATGTGCGCTGCTAGTCTTAGCGGACATAAATTATTTTATAATTTATGATACGACTACTAAAATTGGGCATAGCAAGGCGATCGTAATGTTTGATCCGATGTAAGATATACCTACTCTATACTATATTTGTATAGTTTATCTGGTATACCGTAATAGTAGTTACTAGTAGATACCTACTTAAATAGCATTACAAGTTGCGATAACGTAATTTACATTTAGAAGTTAAAATTTATGGACGGTTATGTCGCTTTTAATGGAATTGCCTTTTGTCTACTTTATAGGGAACCTAATGTCAAGACAATCCGTTCCCTACTCTTCGAAACATTGCGTGGCGGAATTTAACGCCACGTATTGTCTTTTTCGCCTTGCTACATCGAGAAAATGAAAAGAATTAATTACGACGACCATCGCCTTTACAGTCAGATGCCTCAAGTGATTGCCCAATTTCTATATGTAATGTGACAATTGGCAAAACATAACGGCGCCTTTTTTACATATATATATGAATATTATATGACTGATCTACGAGTACAGCACACAGACGCAATTACTGAACTGAGAAATGTTAAAACTTGACATGTTAGTGTGCTAGGGAGTGTGGAGGAGTGTGGGGGAGCACTTACAGGAGGATTTCTCGAAATTACTACCGGACCGGAAAATGACTTAATTTACCATTTTATGTTTGAAAGTATCTATACGCTTACAAAGACGCGGCCGATGAAAAGATTTTATATAATTTAAATTAAATAAAAAAAACCAGTCCAGTCGTGCCGAAGAAGCACAAAACGTGACTGTAAAATCGACTGGTTGTGGGTTCGATCCCCACTCGAGGAAGTGAAATATTTATTTACTTTTATATGTTCATTTCTTCCCTCTGGTGTCGAGGCAAAGGGATGCCACTTAACATGTACCACTACTACATGTATACCACTGTATCGCGCATACAGCAGAGTAGTCAAAGGAAACCTAGCGGCGGAACCTTAGTGGTGGAACTCAACGCCGGGCTTTTTACTTGGTGCCAAAGCGAATAATTAAAATTATCAAGAAATAATAATCCATTCCTTCGAGTGGGGATCGAATCCACAACCGTCGCGTTACAGTCACACCTCAACCTCATAAAATGAATTAAAATAGATACTTTCATAAAGCTTTAGTCATTAAGCATACCTACCTAATTACAGTGCAAAGCATTCCTCGGTTTCACTTCACGTAATATAGAACTTAGAATTAGAAACAAAGACGTCTAAACAAACGCTACTCTCGCATTGTTACTCTGTATTAGACAGGGACTCGCGACGGCGGCGTTTTAAGGAGTTGGAGATCCAATTATGTTATCATTTGCTAAGTTTGGATTACGTTATTATTCAACAGTCTAAGACTTTCATGACAAAGCATGTGCTTTTCTGAAGTTAGAAGTTATGATCATAACGTTTGTTCAGGTGTTACCACCTATGAGTTAAAAATCTTCTTTGTTTCTTATGTATAACTATTAATAAATAACTTAGTTATTTACTTATTTCTTGAATAATGAGAAGATGTCCATATCTATAAGTCAGTATTTTGTAATTTAACAAAAATTAAAGCAACACTTTTCACTGCTGATGAATGCATGTACGGACATGCACTGCTGCTGATTGCATGCAGCATGACTCGTTGTCATGTTTTGTCGTCGAGTCGTCGAGCGTGCAAGCGAGAACGCGCAACAAGCGATAAGGAGGGACGATCGGCCTAAACGTTTTCAGTCACTCACTTGTGCCCCTGCGCCACGACTGGCCTCCTTCTTTATATTATACAGCATAATGAATGTATTAAATATTTCATCAATGTTTTCTTATGACGTTATCGTGTAAAATTATTATGCGTAAACCAACTTAACAGTCAACCAATTATTTTTTTTATAGATTTTTTTCTTTTAATAGATTTACGTAAACAGATCATAATTCATTATGTTTATTAGGCTTCCATTTTATTAGGTAGTTAATAGAATAATTAATATTTTATTACGTACATAAACAAGTGCGAACGTGTCACTTTAAATAAGGTAACAGTGTTAATATTGTATAATTTATATATTTGACTGTGTATTTACAAGTGCATTGACACCAACAAATATATTTAAATATGAATTATGATTATAGTATACCTACGAGTACTTACAGTCAACGACCTCCTCCAATGTTATTTTTTTATCTTGTCAAAAGTTAAGTAAAATTTTATTATTGCAAAAAGTTACATATAATACCTACTTATACATTGTTATAAGTAGGTAATAGGTAGCAATTGTGTATTGTAATAAGTTGCAACAAATTATTAGGTAGGTATAAATAATTCAACTCTCTGGTATCTACTATGCAGAGACCGTCGTAGCGCGGGGGCACAGCGTGAGACTGTAACGCGACGAGTGTACATTCCATTTCCAATCTGGGGAGAATGAACTAGGTAATTCCATTTGCTCATTCGGCTAACATTACCTCTCTCTCATATAAGTATATGTTACTCTACTAAAAACGTTTATTATTATAATAAATTAGAGGTAAGAAACATGTTTAGTCAATAAAAGTATATAGAAAAGTAACTCTTCAAATATTAACATTAGCTCTTATTACTTGCAATGGCCGGGTTGGCGGCGGAGGCTGCGCGCGCGCAGGCGTGGCCCCTTTGATCTGGCCGCGCCCCGCCCACCGCCGCCGCTTACTTTATAACACTTACACGCGATGCTTGATAAAACGCTAAATGATTACGCAGAAATAGAATTTCACAATGGATATTAGTTGATGGAAGTGAAACGAGCTTTTTTTATAGAAGATACTTTTTTTGTAGTATCTACGTAGGTATTCCTCATTTATGATTCATTATTTTGTAGTTGAAGTAAGTTATATATATATAGACAAAATATTTTTTTATCGTCACGCTTTATCTCGCACATAGAAGGGTTACCCAGAGAGATATTACTTTTAAGACACTTCGTTTCCCACTTTCCGCAGAAATCTAGAGGGAGAACTCAACGTCACGCTTGTGCTTTGACACCAGAGCAAGGAAATGTATGTGAGATCGAACTCACAGGCAGTCGCGTTTACAGTACGTTTTGTGTTCCTGCGCCACGACTGGCCTCAGCATGTAAATAAATAATACAAATTATAAGTTATAATGTTTTAATTTCACGCATTATTTCCATTTTATAGTGGTATATTAAGTAGAGAAAACAAAACGACGCTTCATTCTATTCCCTGTTTCAATTGCCCAATAAATTAAATATTCAATGCCCTACCTACTCTAAAGTAAATTTCTAAGCAACCTGAAGAAATCTTCAAGTTATATTTCATAACCTCACTACATCATTAACTCACTCACAATATATCATTTAGTTATGTACATAAAGATAATTTTTATTATGAAAAATGACAAATTAGTGTCACAAAGTCACTTAAATAGCCGTTAGAATGTTTACGAGCGTCCGATGTCAGTGTGTGTCAGTACAGTCAGTATGTGAGTACCGCCTAATCGCATAAATATGACAAAACGAGTCCGTAACGCATATAAATCACTCAATTAGTGGCGGCGTAAATCACATTATCTGTGATAAGGAAGAGATACAAGAGTTGTCGTCGTGTTTACGGCCGCGAGTGATTGATGGTGCGCGAGCGTGTCAACGCCCTAGCTCGGGGTTAGGATTGGTTTAGCACTATGCATTTACATTTTTCATATGCCTAAGTATTTTATAAGCTAAATAACCTCCTCCTGTTGAGGTCGGTTACAAGTGTAACAGTAATGCAATGGCTAGAAGAGTTGTCTCCGGCTTTAATGGATAAACCGTGGTTTCTACAACGTGTAAAATATAATATTTGAAGCAATAATTATATTAAATAAGAAAATTACATTGACAATGCGAATCGTTCAATAAGTAAAGATTTTGAACATGAAATTGGTAGATGGACTTACATACATATATATATGTATATAGGGGGCATTACCCAAACGTTGAACATTATTACCTAAACTAACGTTACCTTCTAGCTTCACGCTGTGCCCTGCATATAACACGATAGGCACAGGGTACCCATCGTTAAAACACTCCGTTCCCCACCACCCTCCCAATTTGCGAAGCCACAGACATTATGTGTTGCATGGCGGAACTCAACACTACGCTGCCAGACTTAGGTTTTACTTAAAAAAAAACAGTAGGTATTTATACACAAGTCGTGATTTAAGCTACTATGTTGTAAGTCCGAGTGTGTGACCATCGTTTTGTAGGTAATAAATCTCTACATCTCACGTCTAATAGCAACCTACTCGTCTCTAGATAGAGCACAATGGCGTTGCTGATGAATTGATAGTCCGCCTGCATTGAATGAAACGCGAAAATAGTTCATACGAGCCCTAGATTTCAATTATTATAGACTGCATGCACACACACGCACTTATTTATTTTCGGAAACTACTTACTATATTTTAAGTGAGGCAGTCGTGGCGCAGCGGCACAAAGTCTGAACGAAAAGTCGGCGGTTCTAGTTTCGATTCCCACTTGGGGGAATACCTAAATTATTGCTCTGGTAATAAGACAAGGCGTGGAATAGATTTCCCCACTCAACATGTAATCCCTCAAAATGGGGGTGCGTGAAGAACAGAATGTGTTAACATAATTTTTTTTTCTGCTATATGCAAAATACGTTCAGTTTTTTCACCCAAAAAATATTTCATTTTAAGTTTTTAACAAAGATAAGTTCGCAGTTTTATAGATAGATAGGTAAGCAGACGTACTTAGGTAGTATAACATTCTATTTTTATTATTGTTAGCATAAGTTACTTATATTGTAGTAATAGGTGTCACTGTAATGACGAGGACGTCATTTGATATTGGTTCCATTATCGATTGTATTAAGCGGCGGTAGTGTGATGCGTCTTTTCCGGTGGATTTCCAATATAAGCACAAACGACACGGCTCATGTTCTTTTAATTCTTAAGATTTTGTCGAAACAATTTGTCATTAGAATTAATATTTAAATACTGTTACTACATGAAGAACAAGTGTAAATAAAGTTATTGTAAAAGCTGGATTTTGTGTCTGATTTGTTGGTTCGTCTAACATTATCTATATGCATTATTCTAATATAATCTAGGTATGTATAAATATTCGTTTTTATTGATAAAAATATATAACTCTTCCTTGGGGAAGGAATTATCATATTACAATCAAATCTATTAAATACAAAAATATTTTGTATATTTCATATAAAAATATTTGTGAGAACGTACTTAAAAATTAAACCAACTAGCCAAGCGTAGTACACAGAGACGGACACCACAGACAGAGGTATATAGAGACATACCTAAATAGATAATTTCTAAACGATTTAACTCTTCTACTTTAAGGCAAAACTTTAGTGATGCCTATTTGTGAAATTTAAATAAACAATCCATGGTGGATAAGGGTTGTACTAAAAAGGTACCGTTTACCTGACAACGGTCGTCACCGCACCGTGCGGCGTGCGGCGGGCGGCGGGCAGCGGGCAGAAGCCAAACGTTATAGTAAAGGGACGAAAAGGACGAACTTTAAATTAGCGATGCTATCATGTACCTGTTCGTGGGTACTCACTATCTACGAGGACGCAGCGATAAATTCCCAAAGACCCGACGATGTCATGTCGAATGTTAAAAGTCTTTAATTGATTCAGTTTTTTGTCGCCTTAATTACTCGGATAGTTAGGTAGGTATGTTTAAAAGGAAAGAGTCTACTTTTGATCACACAGCGCTGCATCCCGCGCACAGTAGAGTAGGCAGAGGAAACTAGTATTAAGACACTCCGTTTTCCGCCGGATTCTGGAGGCATTACGTGTTGAGTGACGGAACTCAAGGCTATCTCATTTCGTTGAGTGGATTTTTTTGATTATAGGTACAAAGTTTGTAAATTGAAAAAGTAAATTAAATTGGGGTACAGTACCTACCTACTACTAGTACCTACGTAGGTAGTAGGTAGGTACTCTATCAATCTAAATGTAAAAATTATAGAATTTGTATTGTTTATGATTTTTTTTCATTGGATGACTTAGTAATAAAATAAAACTGGAAAAAAGTATCAATTCTGTATGTTAATGATACATTTAGATACTTAAAATATTTTGCGGGAGCTTCAAACTTACACGTAGCAGAAGTAACAATTAATTACAACAAATATGCGAACACAACAATATTAATGGATCTAAAATTTCCTAAATAAATAACTTTTTACTTTCCGAGTTACATTAGTTATAATGAGTAGGAAGGTAAGTAGAAAAAGTTAAAATGAATGCCCACTTAAACAAGGCTTACCCGTAATATTTCTAAATAAATTTTATCATGAAGTCAATATCTTAAGCGGTTGGTTAACTCCAGTGGCATATGTCTCCTTATTGCTTCGTCCAACCATTACAACTACGATCGGACTACCGATCTCCAATAACGATCTCCTGTACGGTGTTCAACGCAGAGGGACGGGCGGCTCATTTATATCTAATACTAATTAGAAAACCCTGTCGCCCACCGTAGCCCCGCACCGGCCCCGGCCACCCACGAGGTCGCACTAGATTCCTCGACTCACGTTTTTTTCCACCCTAATTAAGCTAATTTATCGAGACAATAACAGAAATTATCGCCGGTGGGTCGGTTAGTGGCCGCTTTATGAGAGGTCCGGTGATCGCCGGCTCCGACAGCTACCGCGCTACACCGCACCACACCGCACCACGCCGCACCACGCCGCACCACACCGCACCACATCGCCCGGCCTTACATAAATAGATAGATAACATCAGATAACCATCGGGTAAAGAGCGCTAGAATGTGTCGATGCGAGGTGCTGATGCCGGCGTAGTGACGATTAAATGAGTATTTTATGGCAACTACTAAAATGTTGTATTTTATCAATGGACGGCGGCGGCTCGGGTGCACCGTGCGGGACGCGGCGACACGAACTCTTGTTTATCTTAATGCGTAACCCGAGAGGATACTATCTAGGTATTTGGATATTTGTCGCCTTCACAACTTGTTTGAGAGATATGACCTAGCTGTAAACATTTAAATATAATTTTTCTGACCAAATGTTGCTTCAAATAAAAATAAAAATGTTATTATATGTACCCACAATATCTACAGTCACTGGCAAAAGGACAACCAACTCACTTTGACTTTTTTAGGATAAGAAATATATGAAAAAAATACAGACGAATTGATAACCTCCTTTTCTTACAGAAGTCGGTTGAAAATAATAAAACTATGTGAATTTATGTAGCTTTTGACATTGGAGATAACATTTTAAGGACATTTTGTACAATAAGTAAGGCACATTTCCAGCATCTAGGACAACGATGTATAATTCGCACCTTTAAAATTATAAACCTAATAAAAAAAATCCATGATTTTGAGTTTTTGTCAGAAATTGACCTAAAACGACGACCTAAAGCGACGCTCTGTACACAGCAGGGTAGGCAGAGGGAACTTAGAATTAAGACATTTGGTTCCCCGCTTTCCGCCGACCTTTGGAGGCGGCGAAAGGTGCGATATGTAGTAAATTGTCTATAGGCAGGTGCTTATGATAATAAAACAAAAAGATAATAAAAGATAAAGAATAATGTATTATAATCATTAATTTTTTATCCTATTTTATATTAAAATAAAAGATGAATCAGCTTCACGCTGTATCCCGCACACAGCAGAGTAGACAGAGGAAACCTAGTATTAAGACACTCCGTTCCCCTCTTTCCGCCGAATTCTGGAAGCATTGCGTGCTGAGTGGCGGAACTCAACGCCGCGCTTTGTCTCAACACCAGAGCGAAGAAATGAAAATATAAATGTAAATAAATATTTCATTTCCTCGAGTGGGGATCGAACCCACAACCAGTCGATTACAATACAGTCACACTTTGTGCCCCTGAACCACGACGGCCTCAATCTATATTAAAACAGTAACGAAAATTAGTTTTCATCCAGGAACTATCAAAAAATATTTTTGTATGTTAGTTCCTATCATGAACAGTACTCATTTGTCCAATTATAAATACAATTTTATATATATACAAATGACATTTTATTTAAATATGCTATAGAATTTTATTACGTATGTCTTAGTAAATGCTCTTTTAGTTAAAAGGAACGGGAACAATATTAACAGCACGTTAATTATTATCGAACATCTAAAACATACAAAAATTGTATGTTTTACTTTAACGATCCCTGTCTGTAGCTTGTTTTATTTTTTACTAGCGACCCGCTCGCGACTTCGCTTGTTTATACTACTGAATTATTTACTTAATGCACTGAATTACGTTCCTGCTTATATATATAACGTAAGTTTGCAAATCACTTAATATTTCTAATGTGAAAACTATTATAGTTATAATATAATAATAAACTATTATAGTATCTTAGGTTGCATTTTCGTAGTTCCCCATAAGAATATTCAATTATTTTGAAAAAAAAAAAACAACTTATCTATACTTATAACAAAATCATAACTCATCGGTGTCTGTACATGAAGGATATATTAGAAAAAAATTTAATTTCTGGTGTAGTATTTGTTTTACAAACAAAATAAATAAATCAGCTTCACGCTATATCCCGAACACAGCAGAATAGGGTACCACTGCGCCACGACTGGCCTCAAAAAATATTCAAAATGTTCAAAGTTACACTATAATATATCTTTAGTATCGCCATTGTACTGTTGATAGTAATTGAAGAATAAAGGATATTAAAGCTTTTTATGACACAATATAATCACATCGAGAGGAATGACACGTTATGTTTATTATTTCACAATAATACATAATTAATAAATGTTGCTCTGTACTAAGATGGCGGCTCATTTCCCGCATGCGTTTTCCCGCATTACGTCTCCGATTAATCCGAAAATTCCGGTTTAAATTGATCCGAACGGTGCAAATAATATAAATATAAAACTCCGAAAATAGAAGATAAAATGCAAAATAGTAGATTTTTTACTCTTTAGTAGTTGAAACATATAAATAAATTACTTTTTAGAATGCGTATAAAAATGTGCTAAGCCATACGTTCTCAATATGAGAACGTATGGCTTAGTACATTGAGAACGTATGGCTAAGTGATCAGAGCGCTTGGTCGATTTCCAAGAGGCGCGGGTTCAAATCTCGTTACGTAATTTTTTTTTCACCTTTTCTAAAAGATATTTTTAATTTTTAAGTGTGGAATAACACTTTAAACTTGTTAAAAATATTAATAAATTTTCATTATCTGTGATAAGTTTATAATGCTATAATATATATTTGGTACTCCTTGTCCTTGTCCTTAACATGATTATTTAATGTATCTTACATACACTCTTGAGAAAGTTAATCTATCTACTATGAATAAATGTAACGTACATACCATAAAAAATGTATTCCCATTAACACGTCATCTAAACACAATATCACCTTTAATAAACTGTGAACTCACAATCAGAATTTACTTTCCAAATACATTTACTTTTTGTTGTTTTAAAGAAAACTATTTAATCGTATTAATCGCGTATATTTAGTACCTATTATACATCTTTGGAAACCCGACGTTTCGAACACTTTGTAGTCCGTGGTCATCCGTGGTGTTCGACTAAGGTGGCATTCGTCTGTCAGTTGACATATGGTGGTATGGTGGGTTTGAGACTTCAAAGATTTGAAGTAAGAAAATACGATGTTTTTTATTTTTACGCTCACACACAGCTGCTGTATTTTTTTTTAATGTTACCAAAGTTGTCGCTTCAAATAAAATTTAACTAATTGCTCGAAATATTTGGCGTAAAGTGGGGAGCGGAGTATGACAACACAAGTTTCTCTCTGCCTAGCCTGCTATGTGCGGGATACAGTATGAATCTGATTTATCAAAGATACACCTAAAACCCGACTGCATATTTCTAAAACGAAAAATAAAATCTCAATCTCAATAGTTCATAAGGATTAAAACTGATTTAAATTTTACAGGCCCCTTGTGAAAATTATAAGGTCCCAATTGTTGATCTTAATAATCTATTGGGTTTGTTTTTTTAACTTATGCAGTCGGGTTCTTGTTTTCAGAATAAACATTTTTCATTTGTATTACGGTAATGATAATCATTAAAGCCTTTTTGAAATTTTCGTGTTGATAATTCCACCTTTAATTTGATACCCGTGAAAAACATGATTCTTCATTTGTAGTCGAGTAAAAAGAACAAAAATCTACAACCGGGATAAAAGTAAAATAACATAAGTAGCGCCATCTGATGACAAACATACAAAAGTTGTCAGCTGCGAAAATGATTAGCATAATTATTAAAACACATCAACTCAAAGTTTTAGTAACGTTGTTATATCATTTAAAATATGTAATCAAAAAGTAGAAATCACATAGCTCGTTTTTTTTATTTAATATTTTTTAAATATGTTTTGTCTGTAATCACGAACTGGTGACGAGGTGTTATGACAGTTAGCAGTGAAGTTGGCAGTTGACACAAAATGACAATAAATATTGGACGGCTGCTTGGCTGATAAACATTTTGTTAAGATTTTTTTCCAAAAAATGCACATTCTACGATTCGACAGCAACATTAATTTAAGATAACACGATGGGCAGCCTAAATATAGCAGAATGGACGCCAGATCAGGTCGCTGAATGGATATCAGGTTAGTGGCAAGTAGTTGAGATAGCTTAGCTTGTAGACGGTGAGTCACTAGCGGTGTTTTGTTGTTCAGGATTGGGGCCCAAAGTGACGCAGTATATCCCGCAACTACACGAAAAAGGACTGAACGGCGCCAAGCTGTTGATGCTTCGGTGTGACGATCTCGAATATCTTGGCATAAATATTATAGGCCACCAGGAACTGTTATTAGAGGCAGTAGAACACTTGCGAAACTTTGTAAGTATTTTAATACTTATATGAGCCAATAAATTATATTTTTAGGCCAAGTAATACATATATGTATGAGATACCTGTAATACTTTTGTTATATAAATACTATGTGTAATAACTTTCTGATTACATAAATTTGTCACTTCCTGCTGATATGGTGGGGACAAGCATAACATTAGCTGTTTTTCTTATGTACTATTAGATAAAAATTATTCATACATTCTGTAAAAACTGATTGTTTAAAAATGAATAAGGTGACATTTTTTTAAATATTTTATAATAATATTACAATTTCAGTTTTTACTATATAGTCTTAGATTACTGAATTATGTTCTAATTCATATTATTTTTGTTATATATGGTTTCGATATTTATTTATAAATTGTTAAGGTACCCACAGCTTATGTCACTTTTATAATAAAAGTGATAGTAAAGTAGGGTAAGTTGACATAATGCTGTTGTCATGAGATGATTGTAATTAAAGTAATTAGGAATCAATAATAATGTGTTTTAATATAATAAATTTAAATTCACATAGGTGTTTTTTTTAATGTTACTGTGTCTAAGTATATTTTTTAGTGTTGCCATTCAGGTCTCTACCTTGGAAAATAGAGGATAGAGTGTGTTAACCTGAAATCAGTTCACTCTGTCTATACTGTCTATATGCAGAATATATCAGGCAATCATTTGTTTTTATTATTTAAGCAATTATATATTACATTCTAGCACTACGAAATATCCCGTGAATGCGTTCAACAGTTAGCATTACGGGTCTCTTCAGCCGCATGGCAGCTGGCCCGCGCGCTCCGACACAATGCGGATGCTAGGCTTGAAACACATTCGTTAGCAGATGTGGCTCGTACCGTACATGCTGTCAAACCACTTGTTTGTTGGTTGGATAGGTGAGTTTGTGACAATTTTTAAATGAAACTATTTATCCAGGTTAATCGCATATATTTAATATTATTACATTTTTGGAAACCACTTCTTGGGTAAACTCCCAATAACTGGGTTATAGTAACCCCCTCCATATATGGTGTAAGTGCCGGCTGTCCCTCTTCTGTTTGTTAGGCTTCTGACAAACTGCGGGACTGCAAGGAACTGGCAGCTTGTTCTGATAAAGGGTGATCTTCATCTGTTGAATCTCAGCCTCTATGTATTCAGTGTTTCAGAGGGGATGTGACATTGAAGAGTGGCGGTGAGATTCACCAATGCGGTATCTGTGGGTGTTTTTGTGTTTCCTATATAATCAGTGGGCTATTGTACGAATAGCATTTCTTATGACTAAAAAGTTAAGAATGCTAAGGAATTATTTGCCTGTAATTCTATTGTGAATAATAATAATATATTCATTCAACAAATAAATTTTTACAACTTGCCTCAACTAGTACAATTTGTGTCACAGCCACCAGGGAAATTGAATATTATTATTAATAGAATTGTCAACCACAATTCAGGAATATATAAATATTGTGTATTGGTGAAATTCGAAAGTGTCATCTACATACCTCTTATATGTATGACCTGGATAGACATAATACAATTCTTCTTCTTCTGAAAGTATGAATACAAGTGATTTTGATCCTAAGGGTTTGTTATCAAAAACACAATAATAGATAATAAAAAAATGTGCAATAAACAAAGTGTCAAATGATCATTTCCTTGATCAACTGATGATGATGTTTACATGACTATTTATATTATTTCAAGTTATTATATTATTACTTGTAATATGTATATTATTTTTACATGTTGTTATAAAAAAAGATGTAGTTTTCCTTACATAATTATTAATAGTTTGCTTTTTACATGTGACACTTAATTGGTATTTCAAGAAAAAATATAACTTTATTTAGTAAAATTAATAGGGTAGCTTGCTGACATTTAGTTTTTTAAAATGCTCCATCTTTTTAAAATAGCATGCTAAAATGGTAAAAGTTTTTATTTTATAAATATAAAGTGTGTTGCATGATTTGAGGTTTTTTTTAATTATGCATAAATTGCAAAACACAGGTGCTTTTGTGACTTATCAATAATAACCAATAAATTACCTAAGTTAAGTTAAGTTAAATTACCTAATAAATTAAATCAGCTTCACTCTATATTCCGCACACAGCAGGGTAGACAAAGGGAACCTAGTTTTAATATGTTTAGGTAATCACAACGTTATAAGCCGTGAATATTGAATATGTGACGCTTTTGTAACACTAACATGTTGTCCGTTGCTGGTGCTTGTGATAGGTGCGAAACCCGTTTTACAGGTCATCAGACCTCATCTCATTATTAATTATTAGCATATCTAGATTTTTACTGGATGAGGTCTAGACTTTAGCTTTGAACATATATGTTCGTGTAAATGTTGCTTTTTAATATTTTTTTGAATTCTGGGGTGGGCACGTCACATCCTCGTGCTCTACGACAGTCTAATTTTTATTCTTAGGTATATTATTTCTTAGAGAGTCCAGATAGTTAGTTCGCTTTTTTACATAATTTACTTCTGTAGACGTGTATTTAATGCTAAAAAAAATGTATGTACATATATTATATATATATTATATACTTGATATCTGACTGACTGCTCGCGACGTGTGGTCAGATGGCCACTGGGCCCCGGGTCGCCCCTGGCCGAGCGCAAGGCGGCGCTGCTCAAGTTGTCGCTGGAGGCGGCCACGTGCGCGCAGCGGGAGCGCTTCGCGGAGCAGCCCGCGCGCGCCGTGGCCGCCGCCGCCGCCGCCGTCGCCGCCGTCGCCGACTTCGTCATACAGGCTAGTGCACCCTCCTTTTTTGTCTTAATATTATTAAAATACTATTCATTAAACGTACTGGTTTCGGTTTAAATAACATTTTATCTATTAGATTTTCATTAAAAAAATCCACTCGGTAAAAAAATCATCAAAATATATCGATTCCCAGGATGTATCCGACCCAATGATCTTGCAACCGGCCTCGGTAGACACGGTGACGCTCCGTCAAGGCGAACGAGCCCTCGGCTTCGAAGTAGTGCCCTCCTTTTGCGGGCACCACCAGCTCGCGCACATTCGCTTCGCCTCGCCCGCGCACGCCTCCGGCCTCGTGCACGAGGCGGATGAGATCGTCGAAGCGAACGGGAAGTGCGTGCTCGGTTGGAGCGGAGAAGCCGTGGAGCGGACGTGCTTAGCGCGAACTTCGCCTGATCTAGTGTTAAGGTTGCGTAGAAGAGGCGCGAGGCCTCTGCCCGTGTTGTCTACGCCGCCACTGCGTGTTCCGCGGCCTCGTGCTCATTTGCATGTGCATACGTACTCGCATATGCATTCACACATGCATATGCATATGCTTGCGCGGTTACCGCCGTTGCACACGCATTTGCATACGAGGGTCAGGTTAGTTAATCTAAATATTATTTTTTGTTTTATGTTATTGTGTTATTTATTTGTATAATGGTGTTATTAATTTTATACTTAGTTTGTAACAATAAGTATATACACAATAATTTTTGTTTCTTTTTGCTATTTGAAAATAAAATAGAAAGTGATCGTAGGTTTTAAATTCTAAATTAATTCTCTTAGACAACAAATGTCGTTTTTGTTAACATGTTTTCTTAACGATTTTTCAAATAAATAAGTTATTAAGATTTTTTTGGTTTTATAAAAGCATTTGAATTGTAATTGTAATATGTAAGACCGTCGTAGCGCAGACGCCCAAGGTGTGACTGTAACGCGACGAGTGTGGATTTCATTCTCACTCAAAGGAAATGAATTATTATTTCTTAATATTTTTATTTTTTTGCTCTGCTTACAACGTGAAGCTGATTTTTTGATTGATTTTTTTTTTAAGTTTTTTAGATATAAAATTCTTAAATCTATCAATTAATTATGTAAATATGTGTGTAGGTACGAGGCGGAGGAGGCGCCGGAGCGTGAGCGGCCGCCGCCCTCCTCCTCCTCCTCCTCCGACGAGAGCGAGGCGCTGTCCCCTCCCGCCTCACCCACGCAGTTGCACTTGGACGTCGCCAGGTATGACCGATAAGATTAAGTTTAGTATTCGTTGCACAAATCTACAAGTATTTGTTTTTTAATAAAGATTATTTTTAAGAATGATACACAAAATTGTGTCGTAACTTTCTTTAATTAAGTTTATAGTAATTAGTTAAGTTGTTTATCAATGGCGGTTATATGTCATTATGTAAATTTAGCATCACTTAAAAGAAGAACTCATAAGGAATTAAAAACGTAGCCTCCTCCCGTGCAGCGGCCGGCAGGGCGCGCCGGCGCCGGCCGCGCGGCGCCACTCCGTCTGCGGCGACCGGCCCGCCGCGCTGCTGGCGCGCGCCGCCGCGCACTGCGCCCGCGAGCGCGCGCTGCGCTGGCGCGAGCGCCGCCGCCCGCGCGCGCTCTCGCGCCGCGACAAGGTAGCAATACCCATACAAGATAAATATTAAGTAAACGCAACATTTATATGAACGGAAAGTCTAAAATAACATGTTATTACTTTATATCAATATTGCCAGGCGTTATCGTGCAGTACCGGCCTGCAGCTGTCGCCCGCGCGCCCCGCGCCCCGCGCGCCCGCGCTCGCCGCGCAGCCGATCCCGGAGTCGCCCCCCACTGACGCGCCCATACACGCGAAGGCCGGCCAGATACTGGAATTCAAGAAATCTAGTACCAAAATAGAGGAGGCCATACAGAGGAATCGACGTACGGCCGATGATGATAAGGAATTTGTTGATGATGATATAAAGTTGATAGATGATGATGATAAGTTGGAAATTGTGGAGACAGTTAATACTGTACTGAGTGAGAGTGCAAACGTAAAGGTGGTTAGACAGCCCAGCCCGCGGAGAGAGGAGAGCTCGGCAGTGAGGGCGTCTGACACTGCTGAAGATTTGTCGACACCTGTCAAGTAAGTGTATTTAGATTTTTACTTTAAGAAATTTATAGATTCTTTGCTATGATTATTGTTACATTTTTCTTAGGTAAATCTGTATTTTTTTTTATAATTTCACCCTAAATAGCAGCGTGAGCCGAGGGAACTTCTTCTACTTGTAGTGTTAAGATTCTCTGTTCCCATTAATAAACGATTTTCCACCTCGTTACCAAAACGAAGAAATGCGTCAGTGGGACTCGAACCTATTACCTATTGCGTTTACATTCCCATGCAAATGCAAATTTCACCCTTGAAATTTCAATTGCATCGCCCAAGTTAACAAAAATGCTCATAAAATAAAAACTATTGAATTGGACTAAATTACACTAATATTCGCAAATTACACAAATGAGTTCAAAAATCTCGGAGTGAAAAATACACCCAAATGAAAACTTCTTCCTTTAGATGTTTGTATTTTAAGTTAAACTATATAAACCGGGTTAATGACTCACACCAACACATCAAAATTTTACTATAACTTACTCGTGCAAATAATTGCAGTGCAGAATTGGAAGGAAGGGAGTATTGGAGTTGTCTAAGAGTATGGTAAGAGAAATACATGCGCTTACTGATTGCAATTATTATGGGGTAACCAAAACATGTTAAAATCAATTATAAGGCCTAAATTTCTAAAATTGTTACAAAATGGAATGACTCCCAATGAAATGGGTGACTCCCAAGTATGGAATTGCAGGGATGATATTCCAAATATTTTTTTATCTGAGTCTGCTACTGTTTGACCGGCCGATCGGCCCAAGTTTGGATAGCAGCCAAATCGTTATTCAGCACACAGATGGAAAAGAGAAGAAATGACTTTAGAGATATTATTAATAAAACAGAGAAAAGAAGTAGGGAAAGTACGCCTTGGGGAAAGCCGGTTGTGAGTTCAAGCCATGTCGACGTGATATCGTTTGCTTTTATCCACTGCCGGCGTCCGCAGAGGTAAGAACGAAACCAGCATATAGCTTCGAAGGAAATATTGCCTGCGCGAAGTTTGCCAAGAACTATATCGAGGTCAACAGAGTTAAAATCAATGCATTCATACGAACCGGACGTACAGAGGCATAGATATTAAAAAATATTATTCAGATCAGTAGTCAATGAATCCACCATAAAGTCAATAATATTTAAAGACATGGGAGACCAGTTGATGTTCCTCAAATCATCCCTTTAGGCGTTCAAAGTCCATATGCCTAAAATTGCGTTGAACATGGATTTTCCCTTTATATAAATATTAAAATATATATACTGTTACTGTACAAAATAAAAACCCTTATTGTCTATGCTATGTATGTGCAATAAGTGATATGTATCACTTAATAGCAATACTTCACAACACCAACTGCTTAAGTTGTGGCGCTGAGGAAATCTTGCCTCTTTTAAAAACATTTCTTGACGTGGTTTAGTTAGAAATTCAGTCATGGTAATTTTAGTGCCTTTTAATGATGATTTTGCATTCCAAAGACTGGTAAATCAGTACTGAGAAATGCAGACTAGTTAATCTAATAATAACAGGCCTGGAAGAAATCTTTTAGGGACCAAGTTTATAGCATGACTCAATCGATCCAGACTTTACTTCGGGCAACTTCAAATCCATAGTTGATGACAGTAGACGGATCGAAAGAGGTATGCAGAGACCGTAGCGTTCGGCGCTGCGTGCTTTCTGGCTACCTCGTGAGGAATGCATAAGGATGAACCTAAGAATCTGTACACAATATTTCAGATACCCAAAACCGCGTATCACGGAGCGCTTCAAGCGCGCCTCCGCGGACGCGCCGCCCTCCCCGCCGCCGCGCCCCGCGCACGCGCGCGCGCGCCCGCGCCCGCCCTACCACGAGACCTGGGAGGCGGTGGACCCGGGCGGTCTGGGGCCCGCGCCGGCGCCCGGGGCGGCTCCCGGGGCGTCGGCGCCCGGGGCGGCTCCCGGGGCGGCGGCTCCCGGGGCGGCTCCCGGGGCGGCGGCTCCCGGGCGGGCTCGGGGGGCGCGGTGTCGCACCCGGCGCTGAAGCTGTTGCCGAGAGTGGCGGATACGAGGGACCTGTCGCCGCTCAAGCCGGTACGCGCGGGGGACGCTACGCAGGTACCATTCTTTGTCGTATGATTAATATGTTTGTACGCGCCCGCGCGACGCCCGCCGCGGGCTCCCTGACAGTGAGCATATAACCTGAATGTCGATTATTACTTTTATAGGATTAAATTATGATACAAATAATGTATACATAAAGGTCTGATATACTTATTAAAAAGTGTAATTAAGAAGAAAATATATTTAATAATGAATAAAGATTCTGTTAATAAATAATCTTTCTTTACACGATCATATTAATAAACATAAAATTTGAGTAATAAAGTAAGTTTTCTTAAGTGAAATACCTTAAATATGAAATAGTTCAACTTTAATTAGTTTTAGATACTATCGGTTCTGAAGAGCGTCTCTTTATATATTTTACATTTAAATATCATTATAACTGTTTATCTAATTCAGAGTTAAATATAAATATATTTATGTTAATTTATAAATAATTACTATTAAAATATTTATTTTATATAGGCCAGTCGTGGCGCAGGGGCACACAGTGTAAGTTTCATCGTTCACATTTTGTCTCAAACCCAAATGAAAATACTAACGAGACTTAATGATGAACTACAACTGCAGTGTGCATTTTTATTAAAGAATTATTATACAAAGAGATCACATCTTTACAGCATTCATCTTTCTTTCATTCCTCTTCTGCAATACCCACGTGTCGGTGGCGCACCGATGCAACTAAGACACCGTTAACCCTGTTACCGGCAACAATGCACTTTCCGCATCCACCTCGTACCTTCCTCTCTACTGAACATAGTTCCCAAATTTACCACTTCATTAATTTTTTCTAATATCTTATACTGTTTACACTGATATTACGTTCCGTCTTTTCTTAATTTTTTTCAAATACCAGAACTTTTGTCTTGAATATTATTAATAATGATTTTTCTCTTATTTTCAGATATCAGTCCCACTCCGTCATATAACAAAACACGACATAAAATTAATATCTTCTGAAAGGCGTGAACTACCTCCTATCAATGGGGACCCTGACCCGCCAGGGTCTCCGTCTCCTGCAGGCCTCGCCCCATCGTTACCAAGCCCCGCCCCTTCCTTGCCAAGCGCGGCCCCATCGATCGTGATTGGTGCCAGCGAAGGTGGATTGGATTCTCCTAAAACAGGTGCCCTCTCGCCTTCTGGGAGCGTCGTTAGAGGATTCTTTCCGTCTTCTAAGTCCAGGAGTTTGAAGAAGAAGAATTCTATATTGGCAAGTAAGTATATTTTTGTATATGTATAATGTGCTAAGCAAAAAGTATTTTTACGACATTAAAAATAGATTTTTTAATTACTTTAAATTGTTATTCCGCACTTAAAAAAATACTTTTAAAGAATAATATATATAATTACGTATAAAAATTTGAACGTAGCAAGACGTAAATAAAAAGTATTTAGTAAATAACATTCTCTGTTGCTCTTGTTGATGATAATTCTAAGTAATTATCTTGTTAATAAATAAAGACTATGTAATTTTTTTCGTTCTCCAATTTAGAATGATTTAAGATTCTAAGAAAGATAAGATTTAATAAAGAAGAAAACACTTTGTTGCTTTACAAAAAAAAACCTTAAATTTGGAATTGTCTGTTAAATAAATAACAGACAGAGATCCCAGACTAGTCGTGAGACGTGTTTACGTAAAGTACGGCGCCGAGGGCGACGACGCACAGACCTCGTCATTCTAATTCAAATTCAAAAAAAGTGTATTACCGTTTTAATACTAATACAATATTATTACAATAACAAGCTAAAAAAATAAAAGTAAAATAAAACAAATACAAAAATTTAAAAGTAAAAATAAGAAAAAAAAACGGCAAAAGGAGTGAGGCTCAGCGAATGCTGAACAGCGCTGTAGGTAACCCAAGACAACAAGTCTTGTGTTATCTACAGCGCTGTTTATTATTTTTTTAGTTTGTGGTGAACGGAATAAACGATAAATAAACAATCGTATGCATTACATAAATAAACAAATAACAAGTATTTGAAAAGCACGTTTAAGTGTGCGTGCCCGCAGGGCGGCGCGACGTGCCGGCGCGCAGCCTGGCGCCGGCGGCGAGCGGGCGCGTGTGGCAGCGCGTGCGCGCGCGCGGCGCCGCGCAGGCGCGCTGGGCGCCGCGCCACCTGCTGCTGGCGCACGGGCTGCTGTACGCGTACCGCTCGCCCGAGGGCGCGCGCGCGGCGTGCATGATCCGCCTGGCGGGCTTCACGGCGGCGGCGGCGGGCGAGGTGCACTCGCGCGCGCACGCCTTCAAGGTGTACCACACGGGGCGCGCCTTCTACTTCGCGGCGGCGGAGCGCGGCGCCATGCTGGCGTGGCTGGCGCTGCTGCAGCGCGCCGTGCTGCTGCCCGCCGCGCCGCAGGTACCGCGCTTGCGATATTTACTGTCACTTTGCAAATTAAATATGTCTTTCTTATTCCTAAAGGCTATTTTTAAAATCAGCGGCGGGTGTTTACCCGCCGCAGTCGGAATATAAAAAAAACTGCTACTAAAATCAAGAGAATAAAAAAAAAGAGCACAAGAGAGAGAGCCTTGACAAACTCCAGAAACAGATTAAAATGGTGCTAACCTGTAGTCGTTGACAAAAACGACCGATACATAAAACTTAAACCAATTGACTAATTGATAATTAAACTCGTCCATTAATAGTTTTTTGAGCAGCTTTTGATGAGATACTTTATCAAAGGCTTTGCTGAAGTCCATATATATGACGTTGACGTCAGGGCACGTATTCTCCAGCAACGTAACTAGGTTAGTGCAACTAGATCTGACTTTTAGAAATTCGTGTTAATTTGGTGACATAAGCTATTCACAATGCCAATGTATTATTTTTCATATAAATTACTGAAATGCCTTAGCAAATACAGGAAAGTTAGAAATGGGTCTGTATTTTTTTTTCACCTCAACTTTGCCGTCCTTAAATACTAAAGAGGAATTCCCAAAGAGTTTTTCCATAAAGTTGGAAAGGACCCAGTGGCAAGAGACACGTTGAAAGTCAATGAAAGAGGCTGAGAGATTATTGTTAAAAATTTAAGCGCAAATAAGGTATACCATCTTCACTTGCACCCTTGTTTGAGTCCATTCTTTTTAACACATTCAATACTTTTTTTGTGAAGCTTATATTACTAAGAAATTTATAAAATACAGCATTCTGCTCAGATCTATTGTTCTTAGAAATAGATATATCATATTATAGACTTTAGTTCTGTTTTGGTTTGCATAATTACATGTATAATTTTCATATGTCACAATTTTAGTGTCAACCATCATTTCGCTGGGGTAAGAACTCTTTGTCCGTTTTTGGTTTTTAAAAAAATATTTTTAATTTGCTCTGAAGTTTGGTTATGTGAGTAACATTAGAGGATTTCTGAATATAATCACACCTTGTCCTTAAAAGTTCAAACGATATTACGTTAAGATTCTCATTACATTTGAAAAGTTTTAATCTTTTTTTTTAATTTATTATATAGAAAACAACAGCATATTATTAATTACTAACAAACAAAAACTTGTATAAAAAATAAAGCCAATTAC
Source organism: Heliconius sara (assembly GCA_917862395.2). Classification (NCBI taxonomy): domain Eukaryota; kingdom Metazoa; phylum Arthropoda; class Insecta; order Lepidoptera; family Nymphalidae; genus Heliconius; species Heliconius sara. The sequence continues at coordinate 145,567 of OU860792.2, forward strand.
AGTTTTCCACTTACAAGTATTATCTAAGTACAGAAATTCACATCAATGAATATTATGTTATCAAAAAAGACACATATTTTACTTTTTACCTTTAAAAAAAACAAAAAAGAATGACAAAACAATGCGAATTATAAAAAGAGTAATAATACAAAAAAATAAGAGAAAATGCCCCATATATGTATGTATAGGTGTGTGTGTGTATGCTTGTGTGTGTAAGTGTGTAGGTGATTGTGTTTAAATACAATATAACAATAATAGCAATTATGTACATTGAAGCCATTCAATTTGGTTTCTAAAAGAATCTGTAGATAAATGGAGGAAATCAATATGAGAATACTTTATATTGTATAATAAATAATGGTACCCGAGAGAAAAAAGAGTTAGCTGCGTATTTTGTATGTGATGTAGGTACATGAAATATATTAGACTTTTTCTTTATGGAAAAGGACAAGGCAAACGAGCGGTCGGGTCACCTGATGGTAAGTGATTACCGCCGCCCACAACGTAACATCTTTTTATGGGTACGTTAAAATTTAGACATGAAAGCAATTCACCAATTGAACTAGTGAATCAATGCTGCCCGATACTAGATTATAAATTAGCATTAAGTCCAATAATTCACGACGATCCCTTAACGAAGCAATATGAAAGTATTTACAGCTTTCCTCGTAGGTCCCAAAGTACCTATATATTTGAAAGTTCAACTGTTTAATAAACTTCACATGTATAGCCTCAATTGCATCTATATATTTAGTATTAATTTTTAATTAAACAATTAATATTTTTGAAGGGAATACATGAACGCATGACAAAACCTAATGATCTGTAAGCTTTATTTGTAATGTAATTAATATGTTCATTCATTTGTAGGTTGCTATCCAATGACATCCTTAAATCACGACTAAAGAATAATTAAATAAATTCCAATCCATATTTTTAAAATAAGAAATGTTGATGAGATAATCCAATTAGAGGATCTCTGCATTCGTGAACATTTGAAAATCCTTTTACTTTTAGTTCTTCATTGTGCTGTTTAAATGAATTAAGTGTCACAATCAGGCTGTCAGGCTCAACAAGCTTTTACTACAAGCGGGCTGTAATTTACTAATATTTTCTATATTTTTTGTTCATTTTATTTAGTTAGATATTTTTTGGAATATTTAAGAATTCCATAAGTTACGTTTACTTATTACTTTGTTTTAATTTTAGATGATTAGAGGTATTAATTTTACTATAAGAATTCCATATAATAATATTTTTTGTACTATTAAAAGTTTTATCTTCCTATAGTTTTATATTCCTACTTATTACCTTTCTACTAGGCGGAGGGTGCGCGGGCGCGGTCGTCTGAAGGGCCGTCGGTTATAATTATCCCCAGATTTATATTATATATTATATATTTTTTTATTTATTTTTATATTTCTAGACGGATTTATCAAAGCAATACTCTGAAACGGACTATTCGGAAACTGAATCAGACGCAGAGACCTCAGAGAGAAGAAATGAAAGAGACAGAGAACGAGAGAGGGAGAAGGAAAAGGAAAAATCAAAGTTTGGTTCATTAAAGAAGTTAACGCATCGCGCCGGCAGGAGCGAGTCGCAGGAAAACGTCAATCAATCAGCGTCTACGAGTCTGGATAGGAAATATTTGAGGATATTTTCCAGGACAAAGGCAAAGGAAGATAAGAGCGGGAAGGTAAATATAGAAAATATTAAAAATGTATACAAATATAATAAAAAATGTGACTGTCTGTGCATGGGAGATATATATATGAGAAAACTTATTATTGGAAGTATTTATAAATGTAATAAAACCTAAATAACGACTTCTAAAATTTTTGTCTGTTTGTCGGAACACCTGTGCTCTTGTGCGCGTGTCACGCTAAGCCCAGAAACGTCTCAACCAATGTAAATACAGTTTTCACTATTGTACTTTTACAAACTTCTCTTAACATTTACTATTACTACTTTATTTAAATCGGTTTAAAGTTATGTCGATATAAAGTATTGCACGCGACAATATTGCTATAAAGTGTTTTATTGAATTCTTATTTTATTTTAAGGTAATATCCATATGCTGAAAGCGAGAGTTATTGTCTCAAAATAATAATGTGATTAGATCACAAGAAATATTCATATGAGAAAATAAATAATTTAGTAGTACAAGCTGGCGGAGTCGTGAGCGGATGCTAGTATTTAACAAATAGCTCCTCTCTCACCAATTTATTATTGTAGGTGTCCTAGGGCAGCGAAATTTTTTATTAATCTCCTTGCATAGATTCTGAAAACAAATCATTTGTAAGCGACTATATTTAATATTAAGATAACAATATCGAAGTAGCCTTTTTTGTAGCGTAGACGTCAGATCGCTCGAATTGTTTCCAAGAGGCGTGGGTTTAAATCCTGTTCGTCAATTATTTATACATTCGGAACGCAAAGCCGCATTTTGTTGAGCGAAGTGGGTAAAAAATAATTCATTCCCCAGAATAAATGTCGAACCCACGACCGTTGCGTTAACAATTAAAAATTTCAAAAAATAATTTCAACCACGAGGTAACACGATTTCATATTTAATCTAACGATCGATACTATACATAAAAGTATACAGTACCGTTATTTAGTCAAAAAACAATGATGCTTATTAAATATTTGTCCGTTAAAATTTATACATAACAACAATTAAAAAAAACTGAGTGTCCAAATACCACATTAAAATGGAAAAACTGTATATGTTACTGTTCCTTCCACAGACAAAACAAGTAAACGTGCCGATACCCACGGAGCACTACCGCAGCTACCGGCGCGCTCCCCCCGCTCCCCCCGCGCCCCCCGCTCCCCCCGCTCCCCCCGCTCCCCCCGCACCCTCCAAGCTGCCCAAGCCTATTAATTACATACACGCGTCGAACCCCAACTTGTTGGACTTCGAGAAGAGCGATTTCGTTACTAAGCCTGCTATTACGGTAAGGTACAGCACGGCCGACGAGTCTTGGCCGATCTCAAATTAAGCTTTCCCAAACGTTGCGCATTTAAATGCAAATATCGATGTAACTTCAAGACAGGCCACGACTCGTCTACCATGCTGTTAATTTTCTTTCTTTTTTATTTTTTTTTATTAGATTAGATTGTGAATTTAATTTTTTTTCTAACCGTTTCAATTACATATAAAAGGGATTTTTAGATTTTCGTACCCTAAAACTGGAGTCTATTACTAAGACTCCTCCGTCTGTCCGTATGTTACCAGCTTTCGCTTATGATGTATTTTTGTTGCCACTATGACAACAGATACAAAAAACATAATTAAATAAATACATGAAGGACCTCCCATACAACAAATAAGATTTTTTGCTCGTTTCTGTTTGGCATTAATTTTATTAAGATTTTACTTTTAGGTATTAATAATTTATTTATTATTTAGTGACGTAAGTTGCTAATATTTATTACACGAGTAGGTAGAGGGATCCTAGGGCTAAACCATTTTATGTTGCATTCAACGTTGTACCATAGTACAACGTAAGTTAAGTCCCATCCATGCACCGTCCAAGTTTCAAGATATTGCTGCTTTGTTACCAGAGCGAGGAAAGGAAAACAATTTGTTTTCCAGAGGGGCAAATTCACAAATAGAAACAAATGCGCGAATATTGTGAGAACACATAAGAATTCACGGAACGGATAGATTGAGTTTGAATAAGTGGTCGTTTGGTTGATTGACGGTTGGATAATCTGTATTGTATTTTAAATTATTAAGGCACTAATAATATTTGTAAGATCATTTTTAGTAACCCGGGTCGCATGTTTAAAATTGATGAACCTCTTTCAATGATTTCAGGTGCCCAAACCGAAAACCCACAAAACGGACAATATAATCGGTTTCGTGACACTCGAGGAGTTCATGTTAAAGAAGCAGGAGGAGGAGCGTCAGCAAGTATACACTGACCGCGTGTTGATGGGGGTCGAGAGGAAAGGGGCTGCGGCGTCGAGCGCCGCGCGCGGGGCGGAGCTGCAGCGCCGCCAGCGCGCAGCGCCGCACGCGGGGCACGGCGACTGCGGGTGAGTGGCGGCGCCCTTGGGATAGCCCGTAGTATTAAATAACATCAAAAACTACTAATAAACAAACTGAATTTATTTTTAGATACGAAAAGATAGTCCACGCGGAGGAAAGAGAGAGCAAGGAGAGCAGAGAGGACCGCGGAGACCCGCGGCGCGCGTCGCTGCGGCGCGCCGACCGGGTCAGTGCGTCGTTGAAGGAGAAGTGTATTTCTGTTATTTCCTTCTGCTACCTAGAGCCACAGATAAACCGTGAAGTTATAAATATTTATATATGTATAAATATACGACTATAAAATACTTTTAACAATATTGCTAGTCACTAATGCGTTAGTTAATTCGATATGATGATCGTTCCAGGTGCACTCTGGTTCCTCTCACGTGTCCTCGACGCCGGTCGTACATGATAGGTATGTACTTTTTCTGTAAATCACGTTTGGTCTACAAAGTATGTTATTCAGAAACATTTTGAGGTCACACTCCCAGAGCCCTCTAACGTGTCGGTTGTGCAGTTGGTGCGCGGGCGCGGGCGGCGTGTCGCTGCTGCGCCAGATGTTCGCGCCGCGCCGCGACGCGGCACGACAGGTACCGCGCACTTGCACTCCGTTTATTTGGAACTTTGGAATAATCTCTTTTCTTTTAATTGTATTAGATTGTTATTATTTAAAATAATAGTGTTAAGATATTCTGTCGGACGAGGCTCGACGCTGAGTTTTATTGACCGAATGAGAAAAAAAATAATGAAAATAAACTAATCATTTCCCTCAGTAGAAACCGAATGTACATTCGTCGCGCTCACAGTCCAGACGATGTTTCCTTGCGCCGCGACCGCTCTTTATCATGTATAGGTTTAATTTGATTGATTATTGATTTAATTAAATGCCATTTTTCTTAACGCATGTCTATTGCATTCCTTCAATAATGGTTATTGAAGTTTACGATGATGTATCTTAAGTATTTTCTTCTTACTGGCATTAATCCCAGCTATTGCGAGGGTCTGCCTTCCTTCCCAACCTACTCCACTTTACACGGTCTTTAGCGTCTTTTAGATCTTTGGCTCTCATATCCTGCATCACGACATCCAACCAACGCTTCCTTAGGCATCCGGGTCTCACTCCAGGAACTGATATAGCAAAGAACTTGCATCCAACAGTTCTTAGGGCGGCGCATAACGTGACCACACCATCTCAGGCGACGCTCTTGGAGCTTATGCGCTACGTCACGGACTCTAAGACTACCTCGGATGAGTGGGTTACGTATGCGGTCAAACCGTTACGCCACACATCCACATCTTCATTTCCTACTATACGCCCCAGCATCAGTGAGTTTTCGCCAATAAGTGCTATGTCATCAGCAATCCTTTGTAACCGTTTGAGTCTTTCGATTCGATACATTTTTGATATAAAAAAGATTTTTGGCAAATCATCAATAAAATATAAAATAAACAAATATCTTCATATATATAAGAAAAACACAACTATTTTTCATATATCATGCAATTATATTCATTTCTTTGCTCTGTTAATAAAACATAACGTGGCGTTTTGTTCCGCCACTTAACAAAAACTATTATGTGAGGCTTGAGGAGTAATGTCTTAACACTGCAATCTCTAGCTACTCTGCTATATGCGGATACAGCGTGAAGATGAAAAATGATGAAATGAAAATGAATAATTTGATTATTAATTTACAGGAAAGTCAACGCGGCGAGCAATACCCGCACTTGCAATGTCCCCCGACATTTCAACCAGAAACATATTCCCTGCGACCTCGAAGAGACTAGCTGTCTCACTCGTTTATACAAGTGTTAGAGCGAGACGGATATATAATTATTGACTTACGTGAAAAAACGTTTCGGCAATGTCTCCTGCATCAACCTGGAGCGTATTTACAATGACCGCAATGAGATGAGCTGCCTCATGCGCACACTATACTCAGCCTTGCTTAAGAGCGAGACAAATATGTAAATATCATTTTAGTCTGTAAAACTCGTTTTGGCAATACAATCCCTTATCTGCGTGTAAGAGCGAGAAAGATAGACAGTTATCAGTGTCGTCTATATAAAAACCCACATATATGTCTATCTCGCTCTATGCAAGAACCTGATGTAGCAAGACATGTCACGTATTAGAGTGTCAGAGCGAGACAGATCTATCTCTAGAGAAGAATTCTTTTCTTAATTTTTTACATCTTTAAAAATGATAGTCACTCGCTACGGAAAATATTAAGAAGGGTCTTAAGAATTTTGGCGTTCCTAAATATATTTTTATATCATAAGTATATATATATTTATTCCTATATAAACTGATATTGACTCCCAAACAAAGTCACACTATATAATTTACCTACTTTATTGCCTTCTAAATCACAATATGACTTCTTTATAGATACACGCAATTTTTAAAAAAAAATTGAAAAAAAAAATACTTTGAGCATTTTTTACTTTTACTTCGTGACTGTAAGTCTGATAAGTGGTTGTAAGACGCAAACTACGATTAAACTTTTTAAAAATATGTGCCAATTTTTTAAAGATCTTTATGTATATACCATAATAAATAAAATAATTATAATATTGCTGCTTAATTATAATGTCATATAAGTAATAATAAAAAAATTGGTGTATGTTGGAAAAATAAAACAATAGTGTGTAATGACGTCATAGTTTATTATACACAACATATTATAAACAAATAATTGATTTTGCATATCATAATTTTTTTGTATGATGTAATGATATTTTATAATAAAATCCGTCTGTTCGTTGAATGTTGAATAATTAATAGTTTATATTTAGTATTAAATTGTATGGCCAATGCTCAATTTTTGACATAAAAAAATATTAATAATAATTCACTGTCGCTTTAAATTGTTGTTCGAAAAAATACATATTTAATATCTCATAATATATAAATTAACAACATTTTTATATTATATATGCATATATAATGAAAATAAATAAATTTTATATAATAAATAAATTATATATATATATATATATTGAAAATAAATAAATTATACATATTGGGAACCGTCCAGTAATGAAAATTATATATAGTGAGTAAGACAGCGGGTTTGATTCTCCTTTAGGACATATATTTATATAATAAGTTCTTTAAGTTTCACGATTATTACACATTTAAAATAACCGGATTAACTGAATGAATTACATCTTTGGAAACCCGACGTTTCGAACACTTTGCCTAGGCTATTGAAATGCAAAAGCATCCTAATTTCAATAGACGGCTGGAAGCTTTCTAACACCAGGGACACATTTATAAAGTCTCAAACCCACCATACTATCAATGATTTTTCAACTTCACGCTGTATCCTCCATAGAGTAGGGTAGGCAGAGTAAAGCTGAACCTGGGAATTTAGTGCTAAGACACTCCGTGCCCCATTAGGACATCCGATATCCGTATTGAGCGTTGATTTGTGGGATTCAACGCTAAACAGACGCTTGTGCTACTGCGTCATGATGGACTCTAATCTATTATTAGATATTTAATGAGAAGCAGTAAAATGATTTAGTCGGTTTTGGAGATGGCACGTTCGTTGGCATATCAAGCGTTCAAGAGTGCTTACAAGTAACAAACACGTACGTGTATGCGGAACGGAATGTTTTAACACTAGGTTCCCTCAACTTACTTTTTTAATATGTTTTTTCATAAAATTATATTAAGGTGGTTGAATGGACTCATACACGGGCGTCCCCTATTTAATTTTGAAAAATATTACATGTTATTTTATCTTTAGAATTACAATTATGTATGTATGTTTGTATATAGTAATTACTGGAATATAGTTCGAAAGGGTTCGTTCAGCATAGATAACCTATATAGAAATTGTAGGAATGTAAACAATAATAAATATTAATAGTTAAATATAAAAAAATATTGATCAAATGAATGTCATGTGAATCAGTTTTAATATAATATTAAAAAAGCATACATTGTGTACAAGATAATAAATGTCAAATAATATTTCTAGACGTTGTTGATGGCTGTACTTCTGTATATCTATGTATGTTGTAAAAATCAATTAAATATGTATTATATATTTAAATATGGTAACATTGAACTTGTAGTTATAAAAGTACATAAAGCGACACTGTGAATTATATATCTCGTATACATTCAATATATCTCTTGTATGTATTACAATAATAATTATGAACAATTGTATTTTTATGTATCGGCTCGGTCCCTTTTCAGAGGGAATTAATATGTTTTTATTTCCTCGCTCGATAACAATACGGAGAGCGGCGTTGAGTTCTGCCACTCAACACGCTGTCTCGTACACTGGGCGGTGTGTGAGGTACTACGTTCCCTCTGCCTACCTTGCTGCGTACGATAAAAAGTGGAGCTTCTTTTTTATATAAATAATAATTACTAAATTAAAGTATACGAGGGTATTTCGAAAAATTTAAAAGAGTGTTGACTTATTTGGGTGCTTACAATTATTGTATAGGTAGATGTATCGAAATATACACTTTAGGAAAAAGAAAGCTGAGATATATAGATGATTGTCTGTGTGTGTGTTCATAAATATATGAAATATATATAAATATAAATACATACGAGGATATATGACTGCGTTGATAATAATACATATATCATATTGATGATGAATGAGATTTATTTAAAAAAGAAAGAAGAAGAAGTGAATTAATACTTAACTATTCTGTAAAGTAATGAAATATTAATAATAGGTACGCTATTAAAAAATAATTGAATTTATATAACAAGAGGAGGAAGTTAAAACGGGTAACTTGCTCAAATTTTTCATATTGCGAATAAATTTTGATGATTTTTTTTATATGTAAATCGATTTTTTACTCGGGATTTTGATTTCTATGATCTTTTCTTTATTTATCTAAACATTGACGTATTCATGTGATTACGCTCTACTACTTGTAAAATTATAATTAATATAAATATAACATTAATTTTAACAATTATTTTGTGCTATAATACAATAGTATTATAATTGTGAGTAATATTTTAAATGCTATTTAGTTTAAGTAATTTTAATTGTTTTTGTACGTTTAGGTGTTAGAGAGCTTAGGAGGCATATATTGTAAGACTCGATGCACACTTGAGATATCTTAAATATTTAATATTAGTAATTAAATAAAACAAAATCGGGAGTCTTCTGCATACGTATAAACACAGGGGATGTGAGTTAAAATCTGTCCCGGGGGAATATTTAATGTGACTATATAAGGCGGCGGTGAATCCTTCGTATCCTCGTATAGTGAAATGAGAACCAAAAAAAATTAAAAGTCAAAATCATATAAATCAAATCATAAATTTAACCATTTAACTATATTTGTGGTGCTTCTTCAGATGTCCACGTAAATTCAAGGACAAAGTCAAATAATCTAATTCAAAATAAGAAGTTACATGCTTAATTTTTTGAACGTCAAATAATTTACCACCAGTTCACTAAAGTTAATTCCTCACACCTGACAAGAACAAGAAACTTAGCGGCAGTTTTTTTATATCAATATAATATATATAAATACACATTTAATTAATTGTGACAATGACACCTTTGGAACAGACTGGAGCGAGCATTTCATTCCCAAGGCGTGTTATCATTTATAAAATCAATCATTCATTTGGTATAACTTTTAACACGAACGTATTCGCATTTTTCTAAAATCGTGATATAGAAAATTCTGGGATACTATTCTAGAAGCGTACATATAAGCGTCCCATAAAAGAATTACGGATTCAATGCAATTTTGGTAAAATCATTAATACTTTTATTAACGTACATGATATTTTAAAAATTAAGTATTGAGATGCAGCTGTGAATATATTAATTTCTTTATACTTAAGGCAAACTTAAGGAGTCTTTAAAGCCTATGTTGTAAATTGCACGAATAGTTCGCTTCTCCCGCACAAATATTGATTACATCCCATTGGACATAATACTATGGAAGTAGGTAAAGTACACAAGTCCCCCTGTAATTTGGAATCATTGGCAAAGGATCTACAGCGTCTTTATTATATGTTTGTATTATATGTTCGAAAAGTTATACATTTAGTTACTAACACTTACTATTTCGTGGTTATCGGTGTCAGTTGTCTTCTGACTGATATCGATGCATATAATGTAATGCCTTTTTAATAAATGACGTGTGAATCGAGTCTACATTTATATAAAGTTAAAATTCAATGCAATTTGTATAAAGTTTTTTGTCTTAATTATTTTCATTTTCATTGTTCCAATTCAGTTGAGTTCCACTGCTCTACCCGTAATGTCTAGTATTCCTAACAAAGCGTAGAAATTAGATACTTTGGAAATGGAAATATAATTTCTAAAAATATAGTGGGCTTAAAAATATAATTTTGTATGTTAAGTGTTAGACGATCTGTTCTACTTTACTACCCATTTGAGATATATTGTGGAACCCAACACTGCCGTTGTATTAATAAATCGCTGAAATCAAAATAAATTAAACATTTTTAAATATAATTAAACATTTTCCTAAGTTGATATCGAACCGCAAAACTATAATTTCATTGACACTAGTTTTTTTATTATTATAATCAAGATTTTATAATACAAATAGTTTGAGGTCAGTCGTGGCGCGGGAACACAAGCGTGTGACTGCAAAAGCGACAGATTATGGGTTGGATTCCCACTTGTAGAAATGAAACATTTAATATTTTCATTTCTTTGCTCTGGTGATGAGACATAGCAGCGCGGCGTTCAGTTCCGCCAATCAACAATGCCTCCAGACTTTGATGGAAAGTATGGAACGGAAGTGTCTTAATTCCTTTTCACAAAAAATAGTTTTGATTTTTAATGAAAATCAGTTTATTTTTATACAAATTGTATTGAAATATCGACGATAATGATTGGTCGGTGATACTCAGCTTTATGTAGCTAGAAATTTATTATTATTAAATTAATAATGTATTTTTTACAAACAAGTAAATGTATTGGAAAATATCTATTCTTATTATAGTATAATTTTAATAAAAAAAGATTTTTTAAATTGTATTTACCATATCTTTGTGTATCTTCTATACTGAAATAGATTAAAGCATTCATTTTGAATAAGTTATGCTCATTTATGATTATACTAACTTATGAAGCTTATTACTTCGTAGACAAGATGGATATTTTTATAAACAAAGGGTGACGTCGTCTCGTAAGACTAATGTAAGGATGTGAACGACGAACTATGTAAAGCTTTATTCGTGTACTAAACTGATATTTAACGTTGGAATATATCAAACTGTTCAATTATTTACTTAATAAAAGGATTTCGTATGAATGTGTGTTTTTATTTATATGACACCAGGTTATTAACTTTAACTTTAACAGGCATTAACTTTAGAAAAAATATTATTTTGAGAAATTCTCTTTTTGTACTCCCCTCTAGGCAGACAAGGGAAACTTCATACCTATTGACTGCGTAAAAAACGCGTAATTTTAAAAAGGATATCAAATTTAGAAATTCCTCAAGGGAAAAAGCCTAAAACATTTTTTTTAATAAAACCAGTTTTCAAATCTACATTTAATTTAACATTTAACCTTTCAATATTCTCCCATTTGGCATCTGTCTGTGTTGTTTTCACTATCACGTGTGATAGTGAATGTCAAGTGGGAGAAGAATGAAGATGTGAGATTTACCTGTCGAATAGATCATGAGAACCACACAGGTATTTTTATCAGCACCACGAAACTAAACGAAACCACAGTTTTAATTACTCTAAAAAAGCCGAATACAATTTAAACGCGCTTAGTCTCGACACCAGAGCTAAGAAATTGAAACATAAGTTTAAGTAAATATTTCAAGTCACCGAGGTGACATTAAAAGGTACAGAGTTGCTAATTAAATATAAAGTGTAATTAGCTTTTCTTAGAAAATGCGTGTGTTCAGGGCGGGCGGTGCATTTCAGCGTAATTAGTTTCATTAATAAGCGGAAGAGCGGGATATAATTATGTCTCGAGCGCCTTTGATACAATTTTGCTATTCTTTCTTATATGCATATTATACTTTGAAATGTTACATTTTTTTCATGTTTACTTGTTTTCCTGCAAAATATGCTGTAAATGAGAGATACATTTTTTGTAGACTTCCGCAGTTGCCTAGTTTTGCAGAGCATATGAAATTTAAAAGATTTTTAAGGGCATTTGGTTTTTTTAAAAGTATTTTTATGTTAAAAGTATATATAATATCGGTGCAGCTTCACGATATGTTCCGTATATTTCCGTGGCAGAGAGAACCTAGTGTCAAGATACTCGATTTTCCGCTTTCTACCCAAATTCGAAACATTGCATATTAAGTGGAACTCAACGCCGCACTTTGTCTATTAGTAAAATAAAATGAAATAAAAAAAAAATGTTAATTTGAATTAGTTTCAAAAATTACTATTTCATTTTTGGGATTTTTAAAAAAAATTGTATTATCCTTTTTTAGAGTAATTAAAACTGTGGTTTAATTTAAAGTGGTGCTGACAAATACACTGTGTATGTGGATGTGGTACGTGTGGACGGGTGCTCACGTGGATATTGAGCCATTTGGGCGTGACTGTAAACGCGACTGGTCGTGGGTTCGCTCCTCACTCGAGGAAATTAAATATATTTCTGTCTTTATTTTTCTTTAATTAAATTTATTTCTTCGCTCTGGTGTCGAGGCAAAGCGCGACGTGGAATTCCGCCGCTAAACACGCAATGCTACAAAAAATTGGCGGGAAGTCGGGAACGGAGTGTCACTAGCTTCCCTCTACCTTGGTGTGCGCGGGATACAGCGCGAAGCTGTTTGATTGATTGATCTACATTCTCTATATTTGAACACATTCTCATCATATCAATCGGCAAATCGTAAAATTACCTGAAAGTTTTATATATCCCATGCTACAAATCTTTCTAAATGCATCCTCTCTATCTGACCTACATATATCTGAGGTACGCTTTCTTTATCGTTTAACGTTTTCCGACTTCAGTCGTCAATTTCTTCTAGCGTTGTGCTGTGTGCAGAACTGTCAAAGAAAAACGTATATTTCTTGGAGTATAACGAAGAAGCAAGAAGTTTCTGGGCAAGGTTCAGAGGAAATAGATAATTACATGTCTCGTATCTATGTTTAGTTTATTAAGTCTATTGGTTAAATGTATGAGGCCAGTCGTAGCGCAGCGGCACGGAGTGTGACTGCGAAACCAACTGGTTGTGGGTTCGATCCCCACCCGAAGAGATGAAATATTTACTTAAATTTATATTTCCATTTTTTTCGCTCTGGTGCCGAGGCAAAGCGCGGCGTTGAGTTCTGCCACTCAACACGCAATGCCTCCAGAATTCGGCAGAAAGTGGGGAACGGAGTGTCTAAAACACTAGGTTCCCTCTGCCTACCCTGCTGTGTGCGGGATACAGCGTGAAGCTGATTTGATTTGATTTGATTTGGTTAAATGTAAATATATATATAAAGTTTCATCTATACGTTGATTAGCTAAATACTATATTTTACCTCGGACGTAGGTGTGGGCAATTTAAAACAAAATCCGATGTACATATTTAACCATAACAAATCTGAACCCATGACCAACACGCTTTAAGCTCTCCATATAATCGTCCCACCGATTGAACATCAAGTTACATAAACTTGGTATTGGATAAACTAAGTTAGTTGGGTACGGTATAGTTCAGTCGCTGGTGTAGAGAGTGTAGGGAGTCCCGCCTACCGACTACTATCCAAGTTTGTTAAGACGATACCGTGCATACATACAAGTGTTTACGTTGTAGCTTGTTGTCTTCACTACTTCACTCTTATATAATAAGCTTTTAAGGTTCTTGTATCATGTTTTTAGAGGTTAAGACGTGATGGTGCAGTCGCACAGTGTCAGACTATAAACGCGAGGAATCAATAATGTTCCTGGCTCTGGTAAGAGCACGTAGAATATTATTTTAGTTTTTAGTAGGATTAAATCTCGCTACGTTCAAATTTTTATACGTTTTCTAAATAAGTTCTTATTTTATGTCTGATTGTTGCACGATTGTTAATAGATATACATACATATTTAAAAAGATTTCTTACAATTTGTTACTTCATACTTACTATGAAAATTAAAAATTCTCTCTCCTCTAATTAAAAAGCTAAAGCTTGTACCTGTACGGCCGCTCTCCACTCAATTAGCTAAGCTAAGCTAAGCTTCGAGCCGTATATAGTATGCGCTCAGCGTCATATGCCCATGCATTATATAGCAAGCATATTAACTATCTCCGCCAGAGACGCAACTACTTAGCCACCACTTACCGGTAATAGCGTAATAAGTAGAGATGCAATGTTAATAGCCGAATGCGTAACGATCTTCCTTTTGGTTAGTTGGCAGTGACTAACATGTGTTTAGTGTATGCTCGTGTATTATGTACGGTATGTTAAGTGGAGTAAGTAAGGCCAGTGGCATAGGAGCATAAGCGTGCGACTGTAATCGCGACAGGTTGCGGGTTGGATTCCCACTCAAATTAATGAAATATTTCATACCATCGATAACGAGGTATAGCGCGGCGTTGAATTCCGCGGAAAGTGGGGAACGGAAGTATTTCAATGTGACCGGAGTGTCATAACACAAACATATTATATGTAGGTTATAAGATATTAGGAATGTTTACTGACAAAGCTTACCTACGTAGAACATTGTAAGTCAACTGACAGTAGATCTATATTGTATTAGCCTAACTAAGCCTGAGGTGAACGTATCTGTTGACACAAGCCGTTCAGATTATCTAAATGAACCTACGCAGGTGTTAATTGTTTGAGCGATATCGACATGCTCAAGTACATCACTGACAAGTACCTATCTGTAACAATGTAAGATCACTTCAATGAAACCTTTAATAGAAACTTCAAAGTCCATGTAAATATGGTATTTTAGTTATTTCAGTTTTACGGTGTCTCGCATATAACAAGGTAAACAGGGGGAACTAAGTAAGACACTCCGTTCCTCATTTTCCGGCCAATTTGTGAGAAATTGCCACGTCTTGAGTGGTGGAACTTATTGCTGCGATTTGACTTGTTACTAGACCGAGGAAATTAAATAACCCATCCCCCATAGGTAATAGGACTCGCAACTAAACACGACACATTTACAGCCAAGTGCTGTGCCACGACATGTATAAATTTGTTATTTTTTTGCTATCACTTAACCGCCACGGAGTGTCTTAATACTAGATTCCCTTTGATTACCGTGCTGTATGCGGGATTCTACGTGAAGCCAAAAATTATAAAAAATATAACAAATGCATCATAAAATGTAGTAGCGACACCAACCGAACATATGTACGTGTTACCAAAGTAGTAGGTAGTTACATATATAGACGCGAGCACTCGAGAAGATTGCCCTCACATCTGATTTCTGAGACATGATAAAAAACATATCATCCTCGGATACATTCCGCTGATGGGATCATCCCGCGTACTAACGTTTTATGGCATATTACAATGCGCCGTGTTCTTAGTTTGTTTGAACGATTTTTGTATATAAATTGGGTATTGCATTCAAATTTTACTGTGTCCCGTTTATAGTGGTGTAGGCAGAGGGACCTAAGGTGCTAAGACATTAGACACTACGTTTCCCTATTTTTCCATATTTGTCTCTTGTGTAAGTCAACCAGAAAAACAATTGTTTTTTCGCTTCACGTTTTATCACCAATAGCAGGGAATGCACAGAGAACCTAGTGTCAAGACTAAAGATACCTTGTTTTCCACTTTCAATTTGCGACCTGAATACCTATTTATGTATGTAAATTCGTTGAACGGGATTAACAGTCCACAATCATTATGGAAACTAACTAAGTAGATGTTAAAGATTTTTATAAACTTTCGTTACCAAGGGACTGACTTCTTAGGGATTTCAGACCACTGTTTGGTACAGTGTACAGTGTAGCCGTATGGAGGCTAAGCGCGGTAGTCGCAGAATACTAGCGACTTGTCGCGTGTGTTTTAATAACTGCACTTGGCAAATTCACCCAGCCTTCGGTTCCGCCGTTACGCATGGAGAATGACATTTTAGTTTCTACGGCGACAAAGAAAGCCGATCTCTTGTGTGCTCTCTTTACCTCAAACTCGACTATGGATTACCGAGGGACGACGCCACCGGTCACCTTGCGGTAGCAAAACTCAATGTCTGACGTTAAGGAAAACAGCTGTCGGCGTGCTATGCTTTCTTTCGACATAAGTCGAGCGGGCGAATGGAATCTGTCCTGTAGTGCTCCGTGCATGTGGTCCTAAATTCTCCTTCAGTCGTCGTAGTTCCAGACTCGAGTAGTTCCAGAGTAGTAGTAGTAGTTCCAGAAGCGAGTATTAAATATAATTGCGTATACCTATAATGTTAAACGAATGAATTTGAACTTAGGACTATCCCTAAGTTCAAATTCATCCCACGAGTTGTAGGAAATCTGTCAAGTCCACTTTAGGCTCAAACTATTCCAAGTCTTTTCAGATTAGCGTTTAGTTCGCAGTTATAACAGTAAATGGAGCTTGTATTTCTTTTTAGACTTGATTCTATCAGTAAAATTGGGTCATTTAGCGGAATGAGAAACATTGTTATTGTCTCATGTATGATCTACTTGGCACAATTGTAATAAGGAAACTAACTGGGTTTGATGTTCTTTTTAGGAATCGGTACCTGTTAAGGAAAAAAGGAACCCTTAAGGAGTCACGTTGTCCGTCCGTCCGTCCATCCGTCTGTCTGTCCGTCTGTCCGTCTGTCAAGGGCGTTATGTCAGGAAGGCTTAGAGAAATCGAGTTGAAATTTAATCTATACATTCATACCCTCTGTGGGCGGTTCTTTGGCTGGTTTTTATTTCTAATTTCACGTATATGCATGCAGAGTAAGCAGATGTCACCTTGTGTTAAAAAAAGAAAACGATTATATTTATTTCATTACACAAAACGCGGAGTTGAGTTAAACAACTCAACAGGCGATGTCTCAAAAATTGTTCGGTAAGCGAGAAATAGTTTCTTAATAGCAGGTTCCATTTGCCCTACTATATAGATAGACGGAGTCCCATTGACCGTATATAGACACAAATATCTATATTCATCCCTTTTTAAACACCCTACAGGTGAACAAAGTCACACGCTCGCGTCAGTATGTAATATGTCGTAAATATTTATAGAGCTATCAAATGGTCTCCATTGCCGTTGTCGCGGCTTCGACGCCTAGGATTTATGGGAAGACGGCGAATGGCCGTTCTCAATATGTAAATAGATATACTACTTTATTTTATATAAGTTTTTTTCTGTAACTCTGTTTGCGTAAAATGTAAAATATAATTAAACAGCACATTGTACTGTAGGTACATAGTAGGTACACGTTATTTGCAGAAATAAAAGTAAACTTAAGTATTGATGAAATATTTTATAATATTAGTAGGTATATTTCATCCTTTGTTTTATTTATTTTACAAGAAAAATTACAGCTTTATCTATAGACAAAAATTGTAAAAGCTTGGAAGAACAGACCCAAATATAACAAAGATCAAATATATGAATAATTTTATTAGATTTTTTTCTAGTTTCACACTCTCTCCAGCACATAGCAGGGTCGGCGTAGGGAACTTGGGACGTTTTACCTTCCTGCCAGTTCCTTAACGTTTAACCTTCCTGCCAGTGACAAAATAAAAATATAAATATTTCACTCCCCCGAGTGGGATTTGAATCAACAACAGTTACGCTATACAGTCGCACGCTTGTGCCCCTGCACTACAAATAACCCACTGACGTACTTAGTATTATATGTACTAATATTGTATCTCTTTAAACGTTCTCTAGATTCAGCACAAAATGCCCACCTTTAATTTAAGTGTAAATACGTTTATTTACTATGCACAAGGTACATTTAATTCGGTCCACGTCGGTCCACGTCGGTGACCGCCGCGCGCCGTATCGGAGCGTGAGCCATCGCCGGCGACGGACCAACATTTATATTTATGTAGCGGAATCTACCGCTTAACCCGACTATTTTACTTTAAGGTAGTTTCATTTTATCAGAGAAGACAGTTTTTGATATAGAATATTGTTGTCATAGCTTATGATTTTTGGTCTAAGTTTAAATAAGGCTATCGTGGGCTATCTCACTCGGAGAAATTAATTGGAATTACATTTTTTTTCTTTAGTAACACAAAGCGGCGTTGAGTGCCAGCGCTCCCTCTCGAGTAGGAGCAAATTTCTTCAAAATAAAGGAAAAAAATAGAACAGTGTCTTATCACAAGGACATGAGTTATTCTAGCAAATGGATAAAAGTAAAAATTATTTATAAGAAGCGTTTATTGGTAGGTATCACAGCGTACCCGGTACCGGCGCCGGACACCGGGCACCGGCCGGCGGTCAGCCGCATTGCGCTCCGTCCAGGCGCGAGGCTGCCGTTACGTGGAGATTTATTACTTTTGTAAGTGAAAACGCTTCAAACAGCGTTCGGTGCAATTTTGTATTGAATACTGCTTGTGGATTCTATTAGTTTGCTTAAACGTGTCGAGGATGACTTTTATATGGTATTATATATACAAAATTTACCTGTTCAACAACGTTAATTTTGAATATTCATTACTTATTTAGAAAACATATAAAAAAGTGAACGTAGCGGGATTCGAACCCGCGCCTCCTGGAAACCCACCAGGCGCTCCGACCACAAAGCTATACGTTCTCATCAAGCAACGTCGAAATTTTTATACGCTTGTTACAACTTATTTATGATGTTAGCATCTCTGTAGAGAGATTTTTACAAATTTCATTTTTACAATTTACTAATCCAGAAAAAGCTCGATGCAACTTGTTTTACTCGTATATAAATTCTAATCTAGTCTAAACAAAATAATTCAGTAATATATATTTTTTGCCATGTAAGTATCAAAGTAGATTAAAGTAGTAGTAGTAAATAGTAGGAATTTATGTAAAAAAACCATTTTACCATGTTACCATGGGACTAGTTTCTAGTAAAGGCGTTAGTCAGTCAGCTTAAGCTTGCCAAAATGAGACAGCAGTCTGTCGTCTACTTGTACCTATAAGATATTTTTTTATATATAGATATGTGTTATATGTGTCATTATAATGAGTAACTGTAAGCGAGATACTCAGTTTCCTACTTTCCTTTGAATCTACACTACTTGTTAAGTTGCGTAGAATAATATAATAAAAATATAACACTATATACGTCTATGTGTATGTATTTACGTTGTTCGCTTTATATACTCAACCATCTACGACGATATAAATAAATAGGTTATAGCAGTTTCATAGTCATGTATAAACATAGCGACAGCATCGCCATACATCTCCCGTGTCGGTCGGTGAGCCGCGTGTAGCGACCACGATTTATGAACCCATCTCGAGCGAAAGAATAGCTTAACAATTGTTGCTGTAACCTTTTAATATACAGCGGTGTACAGTTGTGTATATTTTACTTGAAATTTTATTGAAATTTTGATAAATAAACGGTTAAAGAAATATTCATGAAGCTAGTGGTTAAAGAGCAGAGGGGCACCTCGGTTGGTTTTCGAGAACACACTATCGATAATGCTGGAGGAAGGTCACGCAAAAAAGGTGAGATATCCGAAGGGTATGTGCGAAGAGGTTGATGGCAGTGGACGAGGCGAAAGAGATATATAGAGTCCGTGTTACATTGCATTGGGCTCCGTTGAAGCTAACAAAAAATAAATAAAGAATTATTCGTATTTGTTTCATTTAGGCGCGCAGTCGTATAGTATATAATACAGTAGGGTGGGTGGAAAGAATTTATGTTTTCTAAATTTACGCCAAATTTCGAGTTTGTGCATCAAGTGACGGACAGACGGACAGAACGAGCAGCGTCCTCAATTTTAGCCCAAAACTTAAATGTGTTTCGTGAATTAATCCATACACTCCGTGGTTTTTTTTAATCATTTAATATTTTTAATAAGTTATTAACAATTTCAAAGACAAAAATCACGCGACAAAATCCGGCAACGCTGAGATCGAGACGCGTACTTTACCTGGTACTAACAACTATGGAATTCAATCTCTGTGGTCGATTACTTACAGCCATTTGTATTATACCTTTACGCTCTATATTGCATATAGCAGGATAGGCATAAGGAATATGTTGTTAAGACACTCTGTTCTGAGACTTTCCTTGTTGACTGGTGGAACTCAACCAGTTTGTTACCAGAGCAAATAATAATGATAGTATTTCATTCCCCTAACACGGAATTGAAACCACAATCGTCAGCGTTTACAGTCAGACGCTGAGCCGCCGCACTACGACGGCTTCACTTACAGTCGGACTAACTTACAGTTATTTAATAATCACAACCAAAATCAATTTAAGATGGTTGTTTGCTGATATTTAGAACCACTCCACGGCCCTTTTACGTATTCAATTGTAATTCTAATGTTATTTCTATATCGTTTGAACAGTACCTATTCTTTGAACAGTACCTATTCTTAGCGGAAGTGTAAACGGCAGTAAATAAGGAGTAATCCGCAACAATGTGGCAGCGGTGTTTGTTGCGTGGATGATACAGGGTGAGGGTATTCTGTTTTGCTCAGCGACGACGACGACTTGTACTAAACACTTGCATGAAGTTGTTGGTTGTGGGTTCGATTTGTATATTTTTGATTGTATACCGGGGAATGGAGTATGCTTATTATTTATTTTATACTTTTTTATACCAACGTCATTATACAAAACAAACACGGGATTTTAGATTGGTGTATAAATGTTGACTAAGTATATATTATACGCTATTTTAATGTTAAATACTATATATAACAGAATGTTTTTTTATACAACTCTATAAATATATAACAAATACATAAAAATAACACAAAATAAATAAATATATTAACTTACTGCATTTATTTTTATTGACCAGCACTTACAGTCAGAAACTTCCCAATCCTGTCATAATGGCGTCTTAACAGAAAGTAAGCCGTTAAAAATCCCGAGCATGGCTCAAGACCTCTAATTGATACTCTCCGCCATCTTATTAGATATTACAGGTGAAACTGGTTTAAATGCAAGGTTCGTACAGAGGGGAAGGGGTCGGGGTTCTGGTCCCCTTTGAGGCAGGAAATAGAAAAACTTTCCACCATTTCAACCATTTGCAATGGAGCCGCAGGATTATTTTTACTGTCTCCCAGTAAGTGTGATTGTTTGTTTGAAACGTGTCACCGATAAGAGAAGAGATATGTGCAAAGTTTATGCGGTCGTTTATGGAAATATTATACGTTGAGTTAGTAACTTGTTTTAGTTTTTAAAAAGCATCTTGATTTTGCTAGAATGTATTATATGTATTCTTTAAGTTATGAACAATGAAAGGAAAGGAAAGCTAGACTTAGAAGTCAACGTGAAATATTTATAATGTAAAAATCTTAATTTTCTTAATATGAAAGTTCTATACATTTTATTCTACCCCATCGAGCGATAATTGTTACAAATATGCATACATATGTCATAAGAAAACATGCATACATATGTCATAAGAAAACCATGGATTTCGATTTTCGTCGATTTGTGGAACGAAGCCACTGGAAGACGCTATTTTAGAATTAGCTGCATTATATATTTTTATTTAGTATATTATTATATAGTCCTTAGAAATGTCATAGGTTAGCTCTAACCAAATCCATTGGCCACATCTAGGTGTAACCGCATTAGGGGTTTGCGATACATAAATTGTAAATTGTATCCCTAATTACATATACGTATATAAATAAATATAATAATAATAATAACAACTGCACAATCGATTACGCAGACTGAACATTATTAAAATATTTCTTCCTCGTCGTCCTACGAGATACTGCGTGTGGAGTTACGGAATTAAGCCCCGCGTTTTGCGCTTGCATTATAATCAAGATATGAACATCAACAACATCATCAACATCAACATGTCATCTACACTACGAGTAAAAAAGTTACATATTTATGTAATATCTATTTTTGATTTTACTAATCGAATTTATCAACAAAAGGTTAAAATAATCTAAAAAGCTACTAAAGTATCGATTTGAAAGTGAACACACACTTGAGCAACTCGTAGAGAAGCCGCCTGTAATGTTTGCAGTGACGGCGACCACGGCTAACAGTTACTCGGTCCATGTCTTTATCTAATGAAGGTACTGTATTTAACTCCGACATGCTCTGCATTTAAAAAAAATGCCTCTTATCCAAAATTTACACAACTAAAAGAAAGTGTATTTAGTGTTAAAAACCCCTTTCTTACAAGTGTATACATTTGTGTACACATCGCGATACATCGACGATATCAAATTTGAAATTCGCGAGACACGCCGTCGCACTATCGGCATCGAGTAAACCGTTTATGCAAAGTGAAATTCAATAAGGGCCCGACCCGAGCCTCTAACGTTGTGTGCCTTCTTGTACGAGATACAACGTTTTTCAATAATCAGTTAAATAAAATTGTGCTATAAGCTAGTTTGGCATTTAAGGTTATTTTTTATTGTAAATAACTGAAAAAATGTATGTATGTATCAAAACAAATCAGCTTCACGGTGTATCCCGCACACAGCAGGGTAGGTAGAGGGAACCTAGCGTTAAGACACTCCGTTCTCCACTTTCCGCCGAATTCTGGAGGCATTGCATTTTAAGAGGCGGAACTCAACGCCGCGGTTTTGCTTCGATACCAGAGCTAAGAAATGAAAAAATAAATTTAAGTTAATACTCGAGTGGGGATCGATCCCTAAAGCAATCGCTTTTACAGTCATACTTTATGCTCCTGCGTCACGACTGACCTCTAATTATATTACGATAAATTATAATATAATAAATTATATATATTACCTATAGCCTACGTAACGTAAGATTGGTTCGTTAATTGCGTTGATTGTGGTTTCGATCCACATACATACCAAGGATTTTTCAGATTTATTTAAAAAAATATCAATCTGATCAAATGAGGCGCTATGTGTCGTTAAATAAAATGTCATTGGTAATGGGCGGAAAGAAGAGAATTTATAAGAAACAAGAAAAACAAAGCTCATCTATTTACACCTGAAAGGCTGAAAATGCACCTGTAGCTCCTCTGGTGTTGCACGGGGTCGTGGGCGGCGGTGACCATTTACCGTCGCGTCGCGACCCGCACGCTCGTTTATCTGTTCGGTACGCCTTATCCGTTCCATATCTTAGGATCTTCTTCGTTCTCCCAGTACCTGCTTCATATGATAAGAGAAGAATGACTTTTTAAACAATATAAAATTCGTGGAAAAAAGTACTCACTGAGGAAATCTAATGAATATTGTTATATATATGTATATGCATGTGTGCGTGGCTGCGTCCAGCACTATAAAAGATAGTAGCATTAGGTAATAAAGCAGTGCGTTGTCAACCGGCTATCGTTTCATTTGTCCTCCTCTTATTGCATACGTAACAGTGGCGACGTTTGGTTTATATATTCATATTTAGTTATTATAATTCAAAGTTAAGTAAAATAAGTGAAAAAAATTATTAAAAAAATACATTTATAGAATTGTGTGTGTGTGTGTTGTATGGGTGTCAATTCATGTGTGTGTGTGTGTGTGTGTGTGTGTGTGTGTGTGTGTGTGTGTGTGTGTGTTGTATGGGTGTCAATTCATGTGTGTGTGTGTGTGTGTGTGTGTGTGTGTGTGTGTGTGTGTGTGTGTGTGTGTGTGTTGTGTGTGTGTGTGTGTGTTTGCGTATGTGTGGATGTGCGTATGTATGGGTGTGTGTAATTATGTGTGCGAGCGCATGTGAGAGTATGTACATATACTCTCATATACAACATATACACTTGTAAATACCTAGTCATTATAAGCATAAAAGTCTCTCGGTTTCAACATATGATAAGGTTACTAAATACTCAAACAATTTGGTCTTGCATGTTTTAAAATTGGCAGAATAAATGTCATAGTCTTTGTTTACTTTTATATTATACATTTTTGGTCCTAAATAAGAATAAAATATAATATAATAATATAATACTTATATTTTTTTACATTTTGTTCCGCATCCATCACGGAAGACAGAGAAGCTAGTATCAAGACATTCCGTTCTCATTTTCAGCTCGTATTCGAAATAAATTAAAATTCAAAGTAAAATTCACTTCGCCACAATAACCTAAATATATAAATAATTTAGGCATTCACATTTTTTATCCTATCATCATCTTGTTTAAATGAAAGTAGAAAGAAAATGAAACAAATTTAACTCTTATTGCTATTGTTTAGAGATACATACCTACATACATACATATATATACAAGTATGTTCTCTCTTGGACTGATAGGATAGGTCGGTTGTCAATAATCAACTGGCTTAGGCTTAAAGAAATTCAGCTCGCAGCAGACCTCGCGGACGGTGACGCGCAGACAATGTCAAACTATTTAAAAACAAGAAAATTGAACTCAACCGAAGTGGAAATATAGACAATGAACAAAAACAAATGCAGTAAGTTTATATATTTATTTATTTTGTTAATATTTATATAGTTATATAAGTAAAACATTATGTAATATATGGCTATATGTAACATTAAAATAAGTTTATTATATTTACTTAGTAAACATTTGTTCAATCAACTTCTCAATTTCACCGCGATGCTCAGAAACTATGTAGTCTTCCCTTTTTAGTTTTTTTCATTATATTTATGAAAAAGCTAGACTAGACCAGACTTAGTGAGTACTTTTACACAAACATCTTCATCTCTTTGCATTCATAGCGTTATCTTAACATGTTATGGGCTAATGCAACTAAAAATGCACCCTCCACCTCCACCCCCACCGCGCCCCTCAATGAGGAGTCCTCATTACCTTCATAACATAATAAGCTTACCCTTTATACAGTTTCAAGTTGCTTTCATATATTTCATTCATATCATATTTTGAAAATATATACTTACTAGACTTGTTATTCTAATTTAATTTAGTCTTTTGAATTTCCTAAAGAGGATTTTGGCATAAAACTAGAGCAATTGTATATAAAAAATGCAGATCATTTTAACTAAGCAGTTAAACGCTATTTCCTGCACAATCGATTACGCAGACTGAACATTATTAAAATATTTCTTCCTCGTCGTCCTACGAGATACTGCGTGTGGAGTTACGGAATTAAGCCCCGCGTTTTGCGCTTGCATTATAATCAAGATATGAACATCAACAACATCATCAACATCAACATGTCATCTACACTACGAGTAAAAAAGTTACATATTTATGTAATATCTATTTTTGATTTTACTAATCGAATTTATCAACAAAAGGTTAAAATAATCTAAAAAGCTACTAAAGTATCGATTTGTAGGAGTATAAATGAATAGTGAACACACACTTGAGCAACTCGTAGAGAAGCCGCCTGTAATGCTTGCAGTGACGGCGACCACGGCTAACAGTTACTCGGTCCATGTCTTTATCTAATGAAGGTACTGTATTTTGTTTCTTGCACAATGATAACTCCGACACGCTCTGCATTTAAAAAAAATGCCTCTTATCCAAAATTTACACAACTAAAAGAAAGTGTATTTAGTGTTAAAAACCCCTTTCTTACAAGTGTATACACTTGTGTACACATCGCGATACATCGACGATATCAAATTTGAAATTCGCGAGACACGCCGTCGCACTATCGGCATCGAGTAAACCGTTTATGCAAAGTGAAATTCAATAAGGGCCCGACCCGAGCCTCTAACGTTGTGTGCCTTCTTGTACGAGATACAACGTTTTTCAATAATCAGTTAAATAAAATTGTGCTATAAGCTAGTTTGGCATTTAAGGTTATTTTTTATTGTAAATAACTGAAAAAATGTATGTATGTATCAAAACAAATCAGCTTCACGGTGTATCCCGCACACAGCAGGGTAGGTAGAGGGAACCTAGCGTTAAGACACTCCGTTCTCCACTTTCCGCCGAATTCTGGAGGCATTGCATTTTAAGAGGCGGAACTCAACGCCGGTTTTGCTTCGATACCAGAGCTAAGAAATGAAAAAATAAATTTAAGTTAATACTCGAGTGGGGATCGATCCCTAAAGCAATCGCTTTTACAGTCATACTTTATGCTCCTGCGTCACGACTGACCTCTAATTACATTACGATAAATTATAATATAATAAATTATATATATTACCTATAGCCTACGTAACGTAAGATTGGTTCGTTAATTGCGTTGATTGTGGTTTCGATCCACATACATACCAAGGATTTTTCAGATTTATTTAAAAAAATATCAATCTGATCAAATGAGGCGCTATGTGTCGTTAAATAAAATGTCATCGGTAATGGGCGGAAAGAAGAGAATTTATAAGAAACAAGAAAAACAAAGCTCATCTATTTACACCTGAAAGGCTGAAAATGCACCTGTAGCTCCTCTGGTGTTGCACGGGGTCGTGGGCGGCGGTGACCACTTACCGTCGCGTGACCCGTACGCTCGTTTATCTGTTCGGTACGCCTTATCCGTTCCATATCTTAGGATCTTCTTCGTCCCAGTACCTGCTTCATATGATAAGAGAAGAATGACTTTTTAAACAATATAAAATTCGTGGAAAAAAGTACTCACTGAGGAAATCTAATGAATATAAAGTACTTTTTAAACTGGAAGTAAAAGCGCAGTAGAACCTAGCGTTATATTGAAGGTAAGGTAGATGAATTGTAGATAAAAGAACGAATTTACGAAAATGAGAAACGTTCAATTTACAAGGCGGTGCACATTATGTGTCCGTCGTCAATATCACTGAGAGTACTACTGAAAGTATAGGATTTATAATTTTACGTTTATACAATAGTATAATACACGGAAATGACTTCACTCCAACTGCAACAATCTCCAGGGCGGATTTTCATAGGCTTTTCATCAAAAGAAATAAGTGATTCTAAAAGAAGTCCACACTTCACGCAGGCAAAGCTTGTATTAATCTTATAATAAAAAGTAGTTAATATAAAGTGTTCTCTTTTTCCCCATTTCCAGTATAAACTTTAGTATACCAATATTTTTGAGGTAAGAACTGCCTGATAAAAATAGAGAACAGCTCTCGTTTCTATGCTAGGGTAGATTTTTCTTTTGATTTGTTTCAGAAGGAGAAACAAATTCGATTTAGGTGCAGAGATTGTGGGGATTGAACCAACAAAATGACACTGAACAAACAAAACACCAGCTGTCCCACTGCGTTACAAAAACCTGTAAAGAAATGTAATAATCACTTATTAATACGTATCAGGCAATAAAAGATAGGTTCATTTATAAAATGATAGTTGTAGTATGTAGACATCTAACATAATTCAAATCTGGGTTATATTAAATTCCCTAGGATAAATAAGCAACCCTAATATAGCTAACCCTAGATATAGAACAAATATGTATTTAAAATACAAAATACATATTTGTCCTGTTTTAAACATTATATATTCTATTTCTCTAGTTCTTACAACGCAGAGCCACTGACCACTAGACCAGCAGGTGTTAGTGGCCTATTGTTTTTTACGAGATTTCCATTTACCAAGAAAGTGGCAAAGTGAGGAGCACAAAATTAATTCAATTATAAGCTTAAAGCCAGTTGCGACTCGTCGTGGGACAGGGGTACAAGCGTGTGTAAACGCGAAAGGACGGTGTACTAGGCCATGATAGCTCGAAGTTGTTGTGTGTAAAACTTAATTAAAAATTAAGTTAGGTACTTAGGTGATCGTAAATTGCGTTGTGTAAAAAGAACTAACCTAATTGGTAATTAAGTCATAATTATATTTTAGTTTATTTAGTGTAGTATTTTTTACATTTTAATTATATTTGTAGTTGAGGACCATGGTGCAGCAGCACAAGGGTGTGACTGTAACGCAGCGGTTGTGAGCCCGGTCCCCATACGAGGGTGTGAATTATTATTTATTAATCCACTCAACATACAATGCTTCAAAAAATTCGACTTTATACATATTAAAGTAAATTAGTGTAATAAGATATAAGATATTTTAAAAAAGTATTTGTATTTAAGGGCCATTTTAAACAATACTTTATGTTTATATGTTTTGCGATTTCTTTTGTATAACCCCCTGGTTACTATGTACCCCTTTATAAGGAGGAGTACGAAACTTGGCACAATTATTGCTTATATAAACAAGTACAGAATGATAACATGTTTTCTAAATAATATCACATGTTCTGTAGTATGTATCAATATTAAATCTGAGAAAGTAAATACAACTTGTTTACAAATGGATTATAATCTCTCGATTAACTTTACAAAGTCGAGGTAATTAAACGTTCTTAGAGAACTTTTGAGGCACATCAATTATAAGGTGAAGGGCTGCTAGGGCGGCCTAGGGCGGCGTAGGGCGGGGGTAAGGGCGGCCGGCGCGAGTAATCGCGTTAATTGAACACCGCTATTGACTCGTTTCCGATTCTAACGTCGCTTAAACTGTTACTCAAATCTGTTAAATGTTTGGGAACAATTCTCCTATGACTTTTAATTTTGTTTTCCAATGATCTTTAAGGTAAAGTTATCTAAACCAGTAAATATATATTTAGAGTAAATAGAGTTATGGAAGTGGGATATATGTGTATTTAATATTATTTTAGGGTTCTATATGCGAAGATAAAAATAGGTCCCTATAAAAATATAATATGTAAGGGGTCTGCCATACAAACGTGATTTTTTGCTGTTTTTACAGGTATTCCATGTTTATTTCTGTGAATTTTAAAACAATTTTTTTTTAGTTAAACACATTACATTAGTAAACTACAATTACATTAGTAATATTAAGGCACTACAATCTCCATTTACATACTTTACTTTAAAATGTTAATAATGTCAGAGTAAACATATTGAGTATTAAGAAAAAGAAGTAACTACCACGGTGGCATACATATCCCCCGCTCGACGACGTCCGCGACACTCGCACGCAGCACTGCTCGTGCGTGCTAAGCACGTGTTATAGTGTATTTCTTACTTATTAGAAAGGATATTTAAGTTGTTGCAGTTTAAATAAATATTATTTGGTTATTGTAGCTTCGAGCATCTTCTGCTAAGTTGGAAGAAATTAGAGTACACTTACACTTATATAAGTTTTCACTATTGTTTCTATTTGAACATTGTTTGATTTATTTCGTTCATTTTAAATTACGTATGCAATAAGACCAGAGCTGAGCCAGCTCGATCTGAGCTCCTCATCCTGCAATGCTGTTGTGTAAGCGCGGCATTGAGTCCCGTTTAACACTCCGTGATTTCTTTCGGTAATTTTTACACTTTGCGATTCCCAAAAAGGCAATTGCTGTTATATGCTTCATTTTATTTGCTATTTTTGTAGTAAAATATTAGTAAGACCAAACTACAGTTTAACTTTGTCAGACTTAATACTTATATTTACCGTGTACGGTGGGAGGTACTTCTAAAATGCATTTTTACTGGACTCTTACTGTTAGTACAAAGGAAACTTTCCACTCCGCATTAGCAGTAAATATTCAACTTTGTGCATACGTTAAAATTAAACGAAACTTGAGTAAAACTACGAGTTTGTGGAAATGTAATGAATTCTTGTTAAACTATCCTAATAGCATAGTCCATGTGTTGGTGCGAGGAATTACGTTAGTTAGGAATTTTTTTTTCACGTGATAATAACTTAATTTATTTACTTAATATAGAAATGAAATAACACATTGTGACTTGTAAATATTTTGTTCATTTATATAAGAAAAAAAACTATTAAAATATTTAATTTATAGTAATCCATTACAATTAATCAATGTTTTCTTATGACGTTATCATGTAAAATTACTGCTCTGGTGTCGGGGTCAAGCGCGACGTTGAGTTCCGCCATTCTACAAGCAATGCCTCCAGAAATTGGCGGAGATGGGATTGGAGTGTCTTAACACTAGGTTCTCTCTGCCTAATCTGTTGTGTGCTCTGGCTCAAATTTTTGTCCGTAAATCCACTTTGAAGATAACGCAGCACCAAACGCTACCTCTTTCCCTGTATCTTCTACCTCTTTACATATAGTACTTTTCGAGTGGTACTCATGATTTCTAGAACACCTGCCTCCATTATCTCGCTTTATGTATCTTACCACTTATTATTACGTCATAAATCTCGTTAATCATTCTCTCGACGTGTACAGAACATCAAAGCAAAGTTTTTCTTTATAATCACTTCTGAAAATGAATAGAACTGAAAGCTAAAAACCACTTAAAAAAAGTATTTATGCTATTAATTAAATAAAATTTAAAGTAATATACGTACACAGCATCGTTTCAGTAGACCAGCAACGATTATATCGCGATATGTATCTTAAATAGCCATAATTTTGCGCAATGGTGTTTTAAGCCGGCGGCTATAGACGATAACTGTTTAGTTTCTCCCCCAGTTAGAGTATACTGGAGTCTGTGAGTGTAAACAGTGGCTAGATCGAGAACTATCTAAACTAATATTATAAAGCTGAAGAATTTGTTTGGGTGAATGCGCTAATCACAGGAAGTACAGGAAGTACTGGTTCATATTGAAAAATATTATTTGTTGGAGAACGCAATATATTATATCAGCATCACGATGTCACTCACCGACCTGTGGGCAAAAGCTCAACAACTCGAAACTCAGTTGTGTCAAGACAAGACTCTTAGTTATTTCCAGCTGACCAAGCGAACGAAGCCACAGGTGAATAAAGAACGGTACACGCGTCGGTTGTGGGTTCGATTCTCACTAGAGCTAATGAAACAAAGCGTGACGGTGAATTCAGTCATTTAACACGAAAATTCTCGAAAATTCTTTCACGAAAGTGAAAAATGGAAAGTTTCATCAATAGGTTTCCTTTACCACTTTGAAAAAAAAAACGTTGTTTATGACAATAAATAATATATCTATCTACTAATAATTTCCTTTAAAACACAAATTTAGTATTCCTTAAAGTAAATTCATTTAGTGACAACTCACTTTACTGAATACCGAGTGTAGAGCAACTTGTAGCGCACACTGCTCTCCGAAGTGCGGCACTGTGGCGGCCACTCCGTCAATATTTGATCAACAAACGTCTACCGGCCGCTGTGTTATACAGCTTTATGTACATATTACTTACTTCGTTAATACAATAGACTAAATAAAAGTATGTATAAATATAAATTTATAGCAGTCAGCTGCCATCGTGGCGTAACGTGGCGGTAACTAGCAAGAGTTACATAAAAACACCTTATGGCCGCTTAATTTTGCCACAAACACATTTAAACGTAATAAAGCTATAAAATTTTTAAGCTGAGTTTGCCTTAAATACTACTTACTCTGGCAACTTTTAAACTTGCTATAAGTCTCTCTTGCTTGCTATTCGAACGAATTAGGGCTCGTTGCAGATAAATTCTATACAAGTATTTTAATTTCTGCAATTGTAAATTAAGATATTTAATAGAGATAGACAAAAAAAACTTTATATTTCGTCCTCGTCATAGAGTAGACACTAGGCTAGTGTTCTCTACTCTCCGCCCAATTTTCGAAAGACTGCGCCTCAGTTGTTGGAACACTGTATCTTAGTTTGTCCACTAAAACGGGGATAGTGAAAATATCTATATATTTATTACCCTAAGTGGGAATTAAACACACAAATGTCACGTATACGAATGTTCATATAGAATTATTAGAACTAGATAAACAAATAGTGTGTTTTATCACATGTGGATAGATAACATTTATAAAGTTCGAGCTTGCTACTCTTGTTTATGTTGTAAATATTAAGAAAAATCTAAGTTGAGTTTTGTGTTCGCTATATATACATATATATATGCTAAAGTGTAGAAACATTTTATTAATGAAGTAGATCTTTAGAAATGATCGTAAGTTTGTTTAAATATATTTTAAAGAATATTTCCATAGATCATGTCTTATTATAAAAATGTGTACAGATTTAGATTAAACCGTACACATTTTTTTAATATCATATATACAAAAATGCCTGTAATAGTCCCATTTTAATAAAAAAAATATTCTTATTATAATAACAAATTATTTAACTAGACGTAGCCGGCTATGAAACGTAAAATACTGATTCCCGTAATTATTTTGGGAAATCCTCTGAAATGGTCCCCTTCACGCCCCACGGAACCTGTACGACGACAATCAGCGCTCTATGCTGCGTAGTTTCAGCGGTGCGTTGTCATTCACGAAAGAATTGTGTATACATATTAAATACTTCGATATCGATCTGTATGACAGCGCCGAGTCTTGCTGAAAAGACCATTCTTGGATATTCAACATGGTGTTGTTAAGGGGCTTTAATAACTTTTCAAATATAAAAATATGGCTCGGTCACTAGCTAATACCTCACCAAACTATCACTGAAGTCAGATAATGGCCACTTTGTTCTCTGTTAATATTAATAATTAAATAATTGGGAGGCTTCTTTAGAACTTTTAGTATAAATACGGTCATATAACTTAGTTTTTCAGTGTCCTCCCTTTGTGTGTCGTTAGGTAGTTGTTTTGATTGTACCACCGTTTTATTTTTAAAATTAACAGTTTAAAAATGACTTGTGCACCTCTTATAGGCCGCAACTCATACATAAGTTATCTTTTAAAATACGCGACATGGTCCTAGATGCTACTGTCATTTCCCGAGATAAAATGTTTTTGCTTTCAGCCTACACTGGACGGCCAGATCTTTTTTGTCCCAAGCAAAGGAGGTTTCATTGTACCAACGTATAGCCTGTGAAGTATGTATTAAAAACTGTATTTGGTAGTACTTATACTCCAAACCTACTTTATGTAATGAACTCTTCTCTTTATCGCCCCATTGCATTTTAATATCACAACATATTTTACAATATATTATCGCAAAAATAAGAAAACACAATGAACAATCATGTAAAAATATCAGTTTTCAAATTCAAAAGTAATATTTTGTTTATTTTTAATTGTTACAGTATTTATATGAAACCACACTTAAATTCGTTAGTGAAAACGAGGAAAATCCTATATAAGTCACGACAGTTGATAATGAATTAAACAAACAATATGGCATATTTGACCGTCATTAGTAGAACCATCTACAGTACACAAGCTGACAGACGATCACTAAACACGTCTACACCGCTAAGCTTTTAGTACGAAGAATATACGTTTGTGTTAAATATTTAATTTATTGCTGTAAAAGCGTTTTAATAATACATTAGCTGGTGATAGGTTTATTAAGCTGAAACTGTTTTTGGATATAATGAGAAGAGTCTAAGCCTGAGTACTAGTTTTTTTGGTAAAACCAGCATTTAGACACCAGCAGGACAGGATGGGGGAACTTAGTGTTAAGACACTCCCTTGTATTACGTGTTGGGTGTCAGATGAAAATCTTTCATTTGACCTAGTTTAAATCGAATACACAACTGTCGTGTCATACATACTCTGAATATTGTTTTTAGTTTAGTGTTGTATTCCACATATAGCAGTGTAGACAGAGGGAACCTGGGAATCTAGAGTTAAGATACTCTGTTTTCAATGAGATAATTTCGCTTCCCAATTTCCAAAATCTAGAGGCTCTGCATGTTAAGTGGCGGAAATCAATTCCGCGATAAGAGATACTCGTTATAAGATCAGAGAAAAAAAAAATATTTTATATTTCATTTCTTCGAGTGGGAATCGAACCCACAACTTGTAACGTTAACCAGCCGTTCTTGCGCCACAACTCTATAAGCCCCAAATCTGTATATAAAGCAAATAATAATTTTGCTATATCTTAACTTAAACAACATCGTAACTTTAAGTATAAAGTAAGACCGGAAGCTTCTTTCAAATTTATTGCACTAGTAAAAACTACATTGTTAGTAGAAAATGATGCAATCTATATAAGTATTTATTGCAAACCGCAATAACATCACGGGCGAGAGGAGCTCACGGTAACAATATCAGTCGGATTAAAGGCTTCGCGGGAGATCTCAGCGAACTTACTGTGGATATATAACGCGAATACTCAATTATAGCATGAGAAATAGTTCTCTTGTAGTTTTAATTTCAAATTGCAGATGTTCCTCGATAGAGAGAAGAGAAGAGATTCAGAACGTAATTTTGTTGAATTCAATACCACACAGTCCTGTACTACTATTTATACTGATGTGCTAATAAATAAAATTATTTGGCACCTTATATATATATATATATATATATATCATAAAATTGGTATCCAAATTATTTACTCACATTAAAATAAATCAGGACATGTAGGACATGTTCACGAGAGAAACTTATCATTATAAATTAAATTAAAAATTAGCTTCACGCTATATCCCGCACACAGCAGGGTAGGCAGAGGGAACCTAGTGTTAAGACACTCCGTTCCCCACTTTCTGCCGATTTTGAAGGCCTTGCGTGTTGAGTGGCAGAATATATCATTATGTTTTTAAATATATGTATTTATTTTTGATATCGAAGAAGTTTTACCTAGCAATATAAAATCCTAACTTATAACGTTTTTTAGGCTTTCTTTTTATTTAGGGAATTTGAAGAAATATTCATGTAGTGTTTTTTTTAATTATTTCGTGAATCTACATGTCAAAATGTCAGATTTCTGTAAAAGTAAAAATAGGCGCAGGAGCAAAAGCAAGCGACAGTTGTAAGTTTGATACCTATTCGGAGAATGACGTATTTAAAGTTTTATTTCCTCCCTCTGGTAACGTGTGGAGTTGGGTACCGCCACGCGGCAGGCCATCGTGCTATGTGCACGTTACAGGTGGCGTTTACATCGCTAAAAATGAAAAAAAAAATCCGCAAGTCACTTAGAAACGGAAGAGATGATGTCTCAGGAATGTCATAAAATATGTTCCGAGCGATCGTAATTTATCTCAACTTATTTAACTAAAAAAATGTACAACAAACACTGCAAATGACTATTCAGCGACGGACGTCGTCTCAGATTTATGAAGGGAGCATTCAGTTAGTGCACTTATCGTGAGAATTCAACGTGTGTGCAGTTCCAGCCGCGGTACGCCGGGATGAGACAAATTTAGTAAACGAAATTTGATTTCATCTACTGAATACATTAGAAAAAATATCAAATTTATATCTATATACCTATAATAATGTAATAATAATAATGACTGACAGACAGCGCAACGGAGGCGTTGCGTGGTGAGTGCCGGAATTCAACGCCGCGCATTGCCTTGACACTAGAGCAAGGAAATGGAAATATAAATTTAAATAAATATTTCATTTCCTCGAGTGGGGATCGAACCAACAACCAGTCGAATTTATAGTCACATTTTGTGCCTCTGTGGCTTCGCTAACTGGCCTGGCAATGAAATTCGTTCATTCCTCTGATTGGGACTCACATCCACAGATGCTGTCGTGGCGCAATTTAATTGCGCCGATCATCAGTTTAGTATTAATCGTGATTTATTCTTTAATATACTCATGGTATCACTGCATTATGATTTTACATTGAATGATATTTTCCAAAATGACAATAGTTTGCTAAAAAATAAAATAAATAGTAAAGATAATATTCTTAATTTTGAACACCGAAGAAAAGTAGCTTATATTTATGTAAATACTCCTATATGTGTGTGTACATACTCGTGTTCTTTTTATCTCCAACACATAAAAGTTTCATACAAATGCTCCGAATTATAGAACCATTAAAGAATAAGCGCAAATAAGTTGATGTTAAGCGTTAGACAAAATAAGCGAAATAAAAAGCTTAACCGCAGCTATAATACGAGACGAGCGCTAATCTCCAAAACAGTTTTCATTTGCATAGTTCGCACGTGCGATGCGGGTGCAATGCGACGCGGGGTTTACTTTGTATCTTCTTCTATGAAAGTCGTTCAAAAAGTAGTTTTTTTTAAGTTCCGATTTATTCCTTATAAAGACTGAAGCAGTGTATCCCGCATAAAGCTAAGACATTAAGTTTTTTCTGTCGGGTAAGATGAACCTTGTGTTAAAATACTCCGCTTCCCACTTCTTGTGGAATTTCGAGACAATGAATGTTGAGTGGCGGACCTCAATTCCGCAGTTTATTTTTACCAGATCAAGGTAATTAATAATATGAAACGAATGAACTGAACATTATAACCTATACTTATATTACATATTCGAAAGTAACTCTGTCTGTCCGTCTGTCTGTCTATGAAAGACAGACAGACGGACAGACAGAGCAGACAGACAGCGGCGTTCACGGAAAAGCCGCTGATCTGATTGTGAAAATTACATATAAATACTTGAAGGTCATGAAATGAATATTGCCATTTTTTTTATAACATAATCATGTTTTTTTCATATTTCTAACTTTCTCGATATATACTAATGTGTTAAAATATCTTTCTAGTTGATATGCAATTTACTGTCTGCCATGTTAATTACAACCGTCGATAAGCAACTAGGAATTTTGTTGTTTTGAGAAAAAAGTAGCCCAAAATGTTTCCTGAACACTTTCATGGTGTGCACTGACTCAACTTTATGGCATACATAAAAGTAATGCTTATATATATCCTCCTCCTTCTCCTTCTTTAAAAAATCTACAAAACAGTCCGCGATGGTATATGATTATCGCTGAAGGTTGAGCCACAGTAACCATTTCAATATATTTAATTTATTTTTTATTTATCAGGTAATTTTTATTGTATTTTTTATAATTTAGTGTTCATCATTATCAAAATAAATATAATAGTCGCCGTTAGTATTTCATATAGAAAAAAAATATACTTTACTGTATATCATTACAATAAATACTTCAGGAGATATCACTGATTCAAATTTAGCTAGCCTACGAGCCGCACGGTGCGGGGCTTAGTTACGAAATAATTTACTCGAACAGGCACGTGACGTTGACGGTTTTGTAAATTGTCATACAAGTTATAGTGGATTGATTAGATTTTTTTATAATTCCTGATTTGGTTAAGGTTTGTTTTATTCTGGGATTATATTTCATGTTACTTTTAATTTTAATACTTTTAAATATTTATTTTTCTTAATAATATTCATAATACAGCTGGTTTGTTTAGTTTTATTATTAATAATTTCTATTGGTACATATATTAATGATACTTTCTAGCGCGTTGATGTCTTTTCATCGGTGTTTTTTTATTTTTCTTTGTTTAACTTAAGTTGAGTGTAATGTGGCGTAAATTTAAAAACTTATAAAAGCCAGTGGTTTGTTCCGCTTCACGCTGCAAGCTTCATACAGCAGGGTAAACAGAGGGTGACTGGTAACTAAACTAAACTTCTGTTCTTCTCATCATCTCTCCATCCAGATTCCAGATATTGCATGTTAAGTACACTCAACACGTAAGAGGATAAGTACTTTATCACTATTCTAATCATTAAAAGTATACCAAATTTTTTATTAAAATGTTTTGTTCAACAACTACGGTGCACAATTTCCGTTCAATTTTTGAAATATGAGATGTTAAATGGCTAAACTCTGTGCCAAGATTTACCAGAGCGGTATTTTCTTCTACCAGAGCGGGGAAAATGAAAATAAATAAATAAATGTTTAAATATATTTATTCTATCAAGTGGGTATCGAATTCACAGCTGTCACATCTCTAATAAGAAGCTGCTCCACTGTGCTACGGCGGCCTCTATGATGACTTATTAACGACAAAAAAGACTATAACTGACCTATATATAATATAATGGTCAATTTAATATACTACATGTGTGTTACGGCCATTGACTTTGATTTAGTTGGTGCTTATAATTAGGTCCACCCCAAGGGGGTGCTCGACGTGTCAACGCGCAAAGCCGCGGGGCGCTATAAACTTATATGGTAAAATTTAATTCCACGCTACACTAACCGTATTGGCTATCGCTGGATCTTTCATTGTTTTCTGAATAAACAATGGTTTAATTATAGTATTAATATAGATATAGAGCTGTTATGGCGTAGCGGTATTTTGTTTGACTGTACACGCGACGGTTGGGAGTTCGATGATTTTTTGGGGGAATTAATTATTTTCTTCCTCTGGAAATAAGAAAAAGTTAGGCGTTGAGAACAATGATTATTTACTTATGTAGGTATACTAGTTTTTTATTCCAGTATTTGTTCATGTTATGATATATTTGTATGTAAAAGTAATATTTTGATTTAATCACGTCATTTTGATTTAATGATAAGAGATTTTACGGAATAGAACCGATAAAGAGTCAAAAATGTTGTATGTTACTGTCATTTTTTTGGGGTTCATCTTTAAAGGAAAAATCGGAACCCTTTGCCTATGACGACCATTTATCTCGAAATTACATGGAGGTAATATTAAATATGAAATTAATATTAAATATTTCTATCTATTGTCCCTTGGAGAAAATACATCCCTCAAAAGATACGGGACGAGATACTTCCTACGGAACTACAGTTTGACAAGAAGTGTATATTTATAACAGAAAGAAAGGAAAAAAATCTGAAAAGTGAAAATTTATATGTTCTCATAAAAAAATAATTACAAATATTATATACTTA
Source organism: Heliconius sara (assembly GCA_917862395.2). NCBI lineage: Eukaryota > Metazoa > Arthropoda > Insecta > Lepidoptera > Nymphalidae > Heliconius > Heliconius sara. Next base: position 183,970 of record OU860792.2, read on the forward strand.
TAGTTTATTAAATATATTTTAAGTGCTAATGTCCGCAAAAAAAGTATGTCAACTTTTATAAGTTTTACTTCCTGTTGACTTACAGTCCTGAAATTTGTACAGAACCCTCCGTGGGCGAGTGTCCAATTCGCATTATTAACGAATTTTTCAGAGTACTCAAAGAAAATCACTCCGATATCATTTGAAAGTAAAACGAAATTATATGCAATCAAATATAAGCTATTTTCATTCATACTATATACAGAATGAAAGACAACGGCGTTTAGTTGCACCATTCAATATTTTCTTAACCCCCGACGCAAGCAGAAAGGTGTTATAAGTTTGATGTGTCTGTAATATATACGATACAATACCCGTATGTATATGTGTATATCTGTCGTAGCTCCTACTTAATTTTTATCTTATTTTTTTGTGTACTTAACCAAAATTGAATAAATTTATTTGACTATTATATATATATGTTTCTTTGATTGAATTTCCCCTATCAATTTCACAACCTCAATGCCCAAAGCCCACAACGCCTGCATAATCTATTCCCGAAATAGGACAGCTCGTATCTACCGGCGCTTCCGTCGCACTAAATCCGCCGCGGTGACTTAACGACGACATAAACACTGCGGACGACGGGCCACTACTTAATTTATCATCTTATAACTTGTGAATTTGTTTAGATGTTACGTTTTAATTACTGGTGATTCGGAAACGGAATCCAGCAGTTTCTTTTAGTTATTTCAGAAATATTGCCTTTTTTTATAGTCTTGCTTATATAATTATTATATACAAATGGGTAATGGGTAGAACGGGTTAAAGTTTAAGATTTTGAATTTGACAGTTACTTAAATATGCAGAAGAATACAAAGAACAGTAGACAGAGTTTCCAAATAATTTCCGAGACATTGCGTCTATAGCTGTGCTTTACTTTACTAAAGCGAAAATACAATGAAAATATTCAATTCTCCATTGGAAATCGAACCCACATCTGTTACGGTTACACTCCGATGCCCTCGCACAACGAAACGCCGGCCTCCATAAATATATTTTTTAGTAAATTTTAAGTAGAAACAAATATTTTTATATAAAAAACATAATACCACTCTATCTATATATAAATTCTTATTACGATTTGAAAAAATATACACTTTATTTTTAGTAGGTATACATAAAAATATTTCAATTGACGTTTATCCTGAGAATAGGGTAAAATATAGGTATAGTCGATAGTCGTTGTAGAGAACAAACGCTGTAGTATATTCGTAATAGCGTTGTTTATTCAGTGGTGTTCATTGACATTCAAATTACGTGTTTATCAGATACCATAGAGTACCATACAGCTGCTGTAGTAATTAGCTGTATGTAATGATATAGAGGAGTGACTGTAACGGGGTGTTGTGGCGCAGTGGGGCGATATTTCAGTTGAAATGCGATGGTTGTAAGTTTAATCTGTACTCGACGGGGATGATTATATTTAAGTTATTATGTCGCCGCTCTAATTAAGACAAACTCTATTTTATGGTTCATATTCTAGCAAACAATTTCTTTTAAGTCTAAGAATTAGGATAAATAAAAAAATATGAAAAATCTGTTACGGTTACACTCCGATGCCCTCGCACAACGAAACGCCGGCCTCCATAAATATATTTTTTAGTAAATTTTAAGTAGAAACAAATATTTTTATATAAAAAACATAATACAATATTTACCACAACATTTTCTCTCCAATACATAATATTAAAAGCACATGTCAGCCGTTTAATTCGCCTAATGGAGCCGCGAAGACGTTCATTTATTGTGGGTCTCTATTGTCAAACCGCTCGATGACATGACGACTATAGAAAAATATCGAAATTCAACGACAATCCCATTTGCCACAATACATTGAGTTTTATTCACAGAATACGTATTGATAAGAATTATCTCATTTTTAATATAAGACTTCTTGAATTATTATTTATTTTTAGTACAATTTACTGATCAAATGTGTAGATTATTGTTATATTTTGTAGATAATGTAATAATATATTAAATTATATTTGGGTCGCAACTTATTATGTGACTTCAAAAAAAATCCAAAGGTTTATAAAATACTGATGTTCTTTTTCCATGGTTGACGTCCTAATATCTTAAGAATGAAAAAATCTTTTTTTAGCATTATGCTGCGTAGAAATATGTGTAGTGCTAAGACATTCCATTCCAATATGATACGCAAAAAAAGGACCATGTCCGTTTCGAGTGGTGAAGCACACAACGCAGCGCTTTGTCTTATTACTAGAGCGATAAAATAATTAATGCCTTTGAGTGGAAATCTATAGTCAGATGCTATGCCGCAACCACTCTATCTATATATAAATTCTTATTACGATTTGAAAAAATATACACTTTATTTTTAGTAGGTATACATAAAAATATTTCAATTGACGTTTATTCTGAGAATAGGGTAAAATATAGGTATAGTCGATAGTCGTTGTAGAGAACAAACGCTGTAGTATATTCGTGATAGCGTTGTTTATTCAGTGGTGTTCATTGACATTCAAATTACGTGTTTATCAGATACCATAGAGTACCATACAGCTGCTGTAGTAATTAGCTGTATGTAATGATATAGAGGAGTGACTGTAACGGGGTCGTTGTGGCGCAGTGGGGCGATATTTCAGTTGAAATGCGATGGTTGTAAGTTTAATCTGTACTCGAGGGGGATGATTATGTTTAAGTTATTATGTCGCCGCTCTGATTAAGACAAACTCTATTTTATGGTTCATATTCTAGCAAACAATTTCTTTTAAGGCTAAGAATTAGGATAAATAAAAAAATATGAAAAATCGCTTAAATTATAAGTTTGAATTTAAAAGAATTCATTGTTAGAAGGCTACTTATAACATTTTTTTTTTATTATCACGCTGTATCCCGCATACAGCGGGCTAGGCAGAGGGCACTTATATTGCTCATCGAATGGCGTAATCTAACACGCGTTTTATTTTTGTGTTTCTTATCGGAGCTAAACTTTAATAAAGTTCAGTATGACTAACAAACAAGACACGTATTACAAAACCTTAATGTGCCAAACTGAACGACCTTTCGATATTTTATAATTAAACGCGATAACATCAACCGAATACACGGCAGTTCTTAACTTGGCTCCACCACAAAGTTGTACGCCGGCGGCGCTTCAACGTTATAATTTACATTTACTTATAATTTGTGTACCTCCCCGTGTTATTTCTCATGATCTTATTCCTGGCGGTGTACGGCGCTGGAACTTTTGAACAAAGTATGAAACTTTGCTTCACTCATTTTTAGGTAATTCATCACGAGATGAGGTTATATGGTCCAGTGTATAATATAATGTTAAGTTTATATTATAAGTAAGATAAACCTAATGTGAAGTAAATTAACTCAGTAAATGGTGCAGTAAGCGTTTGGCAGTAAACGAGACAGTTGTAGGACTAAAACTCAGAGGAATGCCTATATTTAACTGCCGAAGACGAATAAATATATGTTTTTTAAGCTTTATGCATTATACCACGCTGTAGGCAGAGAAACAACCTGGGAATCTAGTGTTAAGATACTCCGTTCTCATTAAGACACTTTCTGCTGAATTGAGGAAATATTGCGAGTTGAGTGGCGGAATTTAACGCCGCGCTTTGGCTCGGTGCGTTTAGAAATAAAAATATTAAATATTTCATTTCCTCGAGCGGGAATCGAGCACAACCTATAGTATTTACGGTCGCATATTTTTGTTTCCCGCGCAGTAAACATACAGTCTTTAGTTTTCAGTATCTAGAACTCTAGTGACTAGAAGACTAGTGAAGCAAGCTATATGAAATATCATTTGAGACTTAACGCTTTTAAATCGCGTTACACGAAACTATATAAAAATAATTTCGAGAATTTAGAAACAATATTAATTGAGATCAGTCGTGGCGCAGCGGCACGAAGTGTGACCGCAAAACCGTGGTTGTGGGTTCAATCCCCACTCGAGGAGATGAAATATTTACTTAAAATTATATTTCCATTTCTTCGCTCTAAAGTGTGGCGTGGCGTGGCGGAGGTATTTCGTGTTGAGTTCTGCCACTCAACACGCAATACCTCCAGAATTCGGCAGAAAATTTGGAACGAAGTATCTTAACACTAGGTTTCCTCTACGTACCCTGCTGTATGCGGGATACAGTGTGAAGCAGATTTTAGATACAATATTTTACCTGAGTTAATTTTGGCAAATGTGGTGAAAGAGATGGATTATATCGCGAAATTACTACTCTATTTTGTAATTAATTGATTTTGTAACTATTTTTTCAAATAAACAAAAATACTTCCAATGGAAGCCAACGTATCATACAATCGACGCCCACGACGATGCCTTTATCCGACAAATATATTTAAAATAAAACGTATGTTAATAAAATACGCTTATCTGCCACCAACAAAGAGTTCTATATTTTGTAATCATTTCGCTCAGCTTCATACATAGAACAGGCGTTTAACTCTTTCAGCTCATTCGTTCCTCTCTCCCCGACTATTTATTGGCGGAAATACAAGTATGCAGTTGACTCTTACGAGTTCAACGTAGTCCTCAATGGGTCCGCTCCGCTCGCAGTGGAACCTGAACTCAAGTATCAAAGCGCTTACTACGCACACACCCAGTGTAGCGCAAGAAAACATAAATTCGAAAGTTTGAAGTTTGAAATTTCAGCAAATTCCTGTAGATGTGAGCTAACAAGCGTCTGTAGTTCGCTTATAACGTAACAAATTACTATCCCTTAATGAACTCGCCAACTTTTGAGCCGCAATGGAAATTACCTTCAAAGTGTTCTGACTTTTTAATTGCCGTCTCCGCAGTCTCCCAAACGCTAACTGACAGTATATTAACTATACTAATATTTTGAACTAGTAATACACTTAGTGAAGTTGCTTCGAAGCCATTTTAGCAAGTACTCGTAAAGTGCACGGCACTGAAAAAGTGTATATTTTTTAATTGTTACAACAAATTTGGGTATTCGTATTTATAATTACTATATTTTTTTAAAATAAAATCTTAAAAAAAAGAAGTTAAAACTTAGAGAAATTAAAATAATATTTCGTAGCTAATAAAATATTTGAATAAAACGCTTCGAACTGTGACACAAGATAATAATCAATTTTACATATTAGTGTACTTGGAAAGTAATAAATCTTCTTTGTCATATTCAGAGTAACAATAGCATAGGTATTTTATTGATGATAAAAGTATTTATTATATAAAAGTATTTGAGCTTATGTTTTTGGCGATCTAGATGTTTTCATGTTGGTATCACGCATGATGACAATTGTCTTATGCTTGAATTACGTTGAATTCAGAACAGACTAAAGGTGAGCTCGTCAGATAGCAATCTGACTTGTGGTTAGACCAGTTACTGGAGCTATACAGCCGCCCGTAATGACCGTCCTTGAGTGAGATCGACAATCTACAGCTTGACTTAGTGTACGAAACAAGAAATAGATCATTTGCACAACCACCATCCCTTCTAGAAGTGAAAATTGAACTAATAGGAAGGGTTTTTATTTTAAATTGAGACACTCCGCTCCCCACTTTTAAAGAATTCTGGAGGCACTGCCTGTACAGAGGTGGCACTCAGCGCCAATATAATCAAACATATCTTTGAATTAATAGACACAAATTTGTGTGAGTGACAGGATGGTGAAAATATAACTAGTGACTAAGTAAAATTATACTGGTATTAATAAAATATTAAAGTAAGAATTTTCTTTAAAAATAATAATAATTGCATATTTTATTCCCTCTAGAGAGGTTGTGAGTGCTGGAAATATGAATATTAATTAATGAACTTTGTACTGTTAATGACTTAAGAAATAACTTAAGTGAAAACTGGAAAGTCCTACTGCAAGCTTACACAGTACAGTTTTACATGTAGATTTTAACGTTTATGTATTTTAACGCGAGTGACAAACTTCTAAAATGCCTCCGTATAAAATTATTTATGTTTAGTTTGTTGGGCAAGTCTAGTCATAGTTCACGTCACATAACTAAATAGTATGTTGTTCCTATAAAGGGTATGTAGGGAGGAGGAGACTAAGAAAAGATTTCCAGAAATAACTAAGAGATCGGGGACATACGATATTATACGGTTGATAGTTAATGAAAATTGGGTTTACTAAATATAAATCCTCATGGAAAATTTAAGTCCTTAATAGTTACTTTCAGTTGATGTGTCTCAACTGCGCTCCGATAACGTACATATTATTTAAAAACTGTTTTTTTTTTCAGGTTCATGCTGTACCGCGCACATAGTACTGTGAACCAGACAAGCAGGAGAGAGAGAACCCCAATGCCTAGTAAAACGATATTCCGTTCCAATTAAGATACTTTCTTTCTCCACTCTCTGCCGAATTCCGGAGACATTGCATATTTATGATTTATTTTAGTTTATGGATTCCGCGCTTTACCTCGTTACCAGAGCAAGGAAATTAAAATATTAAATATTTTCTCGAGTGGGAATCGAACGCTTGCGCTCCTGCACCACTTTCTTCTTAAACATGATCATTATACATAATATAAATTTAATATAGTTGATCAGGATCAGGATCAATATTATAAAGAATTTTACGTCAAAATATCTCGAATATTTATGTTTTACTTACAATTATATCTTTTCATTTGTATTGTCTATTGTCTATTTGTGTCTTAATTACGGACATTATATATTCTTAGTTTATTAATTTTCTACACAATTAGTGACTATTAGTCCCATAATAAATATTGTGATTGACATGTGCTATTCACAGTTCTAAATTCCTAAAGCGAAATACGTACATCCCGGAATATTTAGCGGAGTTGATTGACACTAAGAGACGATAGAAACGAAAACGACTCAATAGCGTTCAATTAACGCGATTACGCCGCCCGCCCCGAACCCCGCACCCGCCCGCGCCCCCGCTCCCGCTCCCGCCGCCGCCCGCCCTACGCTCGGCCCCCTCGCTGTGATTGATGCCGCTTAAAAGTTCACTGAGAACATTTAATTACCTGGATTTTGTAAAGCTATTCAAAAGATTATAATCGACTTTGTAGTACCGATTGTATCGAACAATAGATGCCCTATAATAGATTCGATTTTTTTGTACTCTTTACTTCCGATTTTCTTACTACAGAAGTGCAGCTTATATTTTAGTATTACAAACTTTAAGGAAGTTACTTATCTTAAAATAATTTTAGTTGGAGAATAGTATATTGTTTAATTATTTTTTTAATATGAATTAGTTAATGTAAGCATTAAATTTGAATGGTACAGCCAATATACCTAAAAGTATGAGGTCTTATCGCTGCCAGTGTATCATACTCAATTCAATCATCTTCAATTCAATATCTGCTCAATTTTCCAATCTTTGCTTATAGAGTAGCGGAACTCAACGCTTAACCGGAACGGGGAAAATAAAAATAATAGAATCAAAGAATAACAATTAAACAGAGATCCTCGTTTTATTTGTAACAATTGAAGGCAATTTGTGACATTCGACGTGGCATCGTATTTTTAACCTCGCGCCGGAGCGGGGTTAACTCACTAATCCCGGATTGAGTTGATCCGCTTAAGATTAGCACCTCGGCGCTGAATGCTCCTACACTGTGGGAATACAGACTACTTTACAAATAGACAGAGATGTATTGCGCTCCTTTGATTTATTATAATGCTGTTTTTTATGTAAAAATAAATATCAATCTTCTTTGAGTTCCTGCAACTAAAACGTGCTGTTGATGAAGACACGAAAAGATTTATTTATATTGACTCGTATTGTGTTTAGGTCGTTCATATGCGGTGGCTTGTAGGGGAGCTCCCGTTCCGGTGAAATGAATTATTTTACTTTCCTCGCTCTAATACCAAGATGAAACGCGGTGTTGGTTTTTGCCACTCAACAGGAAATATCTCTACAATTGCTTCATTGAATAGGTACCTATACATACTTGGCTAGGATAATTATACAGCGCATAAAAACTATTGGAATGGACAAGTTTCTAAATACTACATAGTTAAAATATATATAGGCGCTGTCACTTCTGGCCCTTTGCGGATAATTAGCATTTAGATTAAACAAATAAATGTATCCGCAAGTGAAGTGTTACCCCATTCGTTACAGCCTACGGGTAGCGGTGGCAGTTGTTTATAGCCTATAAATATTAGTAGGCCATGATGGCTTATTAATGAAATTGTTTTTATTTTCTTTAAGCTTTGTATTGTATTCCGCTGATTGGCATAGGGAAGAGGGGGAAATGAACAAGGTTCCCAGGTTCCCTCTCTGTAGGATGCAGCGCAAAGCTAAAAAATTAAAAAAGTCTTTTAAAATATATTTTATTCCTATGTAGGCATAGATAATCTAGAGTTAGGAGTAGTCAGTTGTGTAATCATTAACAGACATTACGTGATTAGTAATATTTGATTATTGTCGTCTTCAAATAAATTATTGAACGACTCTTTCAATTCTATAAGATATTACTAGTAGCCCAAGATCTCATGGCCCCAAGACTTACGTTATTTTAGCAAAGCTGAAATTTTGAGGACTATTAGCCTAATATGTAGGTAATACAGTAGCCTTCTTATTAACTTGAAATTGTGGTCCTTTCAGAGATTGTACCAAATAAAGGTACATCTCTATCTGGGAGGATATTGATTCCTCGAATTGGGTTGGGTACTTATAGAGGATCTATGGTATTTTTAAAAATATATTTAAATACGAGCGTTTCTATTTTACCACAGGTGAGCGTGAACCTTAAATTGGCGCTCCTCCTGACCTCTGAAATGGTCCCACTGCCGAGTAAGTACGCATACATTTTTAACTACAAATTAGACTATTAATCCTCAAAATTTAAGCTTTGCAAAAATAACAAAGGTCTGTGGGCCCTGAGATATCTATCAGTCTGTAGTAATTATTAAAAAAAAACTAAGCAATTTAAGACTAAGTAAAGTCTTAAAACCGACTTTCTGTATAAAACAACAAAATTCAAAATTAGTCAAGAATTTGACATCTTGTTTGTCATCATTTGTCATCTTGTAACAGAATCGTTAGCTAGCGGATATTATATAGTTTCATATCCGTATACTTTATGTAAACACTTTAATTCTACGTCTATTTATGTAAAAAAAACCTGATAAATAACTAACTTCAAACAAAAATTTTCAAAATAAATTGTTATCATGTTTCACTCTATACGTAACCCTTCATCGTTTATCACAGGACACATTCTATTTTAAAAAATAAAAACCACATTCATAAAGTTACATAGAACATTTTTAATCATCCCGCGTCGCGCTGGCCGGTGGGCATTCCTCCGGCAAACATTTCAATATTAAAGCGGCACAAAAACGAGATCAAAGGAGCTAATCTGATTACTGCGGACAAAGTGACTGGAATTAGACCCTGACTCGTAAGATACCTGTACAGTGTGTACAGTGTGCGACGTGTACAGTGTGCAACGTAATGTATACATGTACTGCAACCGGTAATACTCTTTTAATTTGACTCTGCCATTTTGTGATTTCCTTTTAGATATTTTTCTTTTGAAAAAGTTTTGTCTGAAGATTATATAATATACTCGTATTGTAGACAATGGATATTATACATGAATGAAAATGTTCATAAACAATACATTTCAAAAATATTTTTAGTTTCACGGTGTATCCAGCAAATAGCAGGGTAGACAGAGGAAACAAAGTATTAAAATTGTAAATAAAACTATTTTAACCGGATTAATCGCGTATATTTTGTATTTTATACATTTTTGGGGAACCCGACGTTTCGAAAACTTTACAGTAGGCCGTGGTTACGGGTAGACTGAGATGGCATTCGTCTGTCAGTTGACATAATTACTATATCAAACTACCGCCAACGATTTCTTAATTTCCTCGCATACTGCCCTGGATTCTTGCAGAATGAGCTAACTGTATCTTGCCCTCTGGTATGGTGGGTTTGAGACTTCAAAGATTTTATGAGTGGGTCCCAGGTGTTAGAAAGCTTCCAGCCATCCTCTCTATTGAAATTAGGATATTTTTGTATTTCAATAGCTTAGCGGATCATTCTAGGAATATATCTGTTTTCCTTAGCGAGGATGAGGGGTTTATCAAACCTTATGTAATAGCTAGGTTTATCCACAGTGTGCTCACATACAGCTGACTTTGATACACGCCCATTCTTGATATCTGAGATGTGTTCCTTCACCCTAACACCGATGCTTATCTTTGTTTGGCCAATGTATGACAAGCCACAGTCACAATCCAGTTTGTATACACCTGCACACTGTAAAGGAATGTTACTTTTCACTGGTCTCAAGAATTGGCTTACTTTCTTGTTAGGCTTGAATATAGTTTTTATTGAAGCTCTTCTTAAGATGTTGCCAATCCTGTCTGTAACCCCCTTCACATATGGTAGAAGTGCCGGCTGTCTCTCTACTGTGGGTGGCTTGTTGGTCTTCTGATAACGCTGGCGGGGAACTGGCAGCTTGTTCTGATGAAGGGAATTCTTCACCTGGCGAAGCTCGTCCCCTAGGTGTTCAGCGTCGCAGAGGTGGTGGGCTCTCTGAAACAAAGATTTGCCAACGGTAGATAACTGTGTAGGGTGATGGTGAGATTCACCATTGAGGTAGCTATTGTTGTGCGTGGGTTTCCTATATACTGTGTGGCCTATTGTGCCATTGGGATTTCTAATGACTAAAACATCTAGAAAAGCTAGGGAATTATTTGCCTGTAATTCTACTGTAAATTTAATATTGTCATTAATAGAATTGAGGTGGTTTAAGAATATATAAATACTGTCCGTAGGTAAAATGGTGAAAGTGTCATCTACGTACCGCTCATATATCCTAGGTAGACAGGGTGCAGAGCTAAGAGCCATCTCCTCAAAGTCCATGTATATATCTGCTATTACCGGGGACACAGGCGAACCCATAGCAATGCCATCTATTTGTAAATAGAATTCTTGATTGAACATAAGATATCCAGATGTGAGGCAATGTTCCAAAAGTTCAAGATATTCTATAGGCATATTGTTTTCCTCTAGTTTCCGCTTAACAATCCTGATGCAGTCCTCAATGGGTATACTGGTGAACAGCGACTGGACATCAAAACTGACCATGATTTCATTGTTAGCTAGCTTAAGATCTTTCAGCCCGCTAACAAAATGGTGAATACACGGACTACTGTAAAGCGTTCCAAACGTCGGGTTCCCCAAAAATGTATAAAATACAAAATATACGCGATAAATCCGGTTAAAATAGTTTTATTTACAATGTGTAATAATCGTGAATATTAAAGAACTTATTAAAGTATTAAAACTTTCGATTGCCAGCTTTCAGCCTATTTTTTTATGCATTGTATGTTGATGTAAAACCTAACGCCGTACTTTGTCTATCAGAAACGGAAAATAAAAATAATTTAAATATACTTAATTCTTTTCTCGACAAGAGGTCGATAGACTTCAACTGGAATTTGAAACCACGATGCGACGAACCGATGCAACTAGACACACAACCCATTGCATATATTTTTAGCTTCACAGATTATTCCCATGAGTGAGGTAGCCAGAGGAAATAGAGAGATGCAAACGCTGCGGTCTCTGCATACATCTTCTTCTTTGCAACATCTTCGTGCTTGCCTTGCGGCGGTTGCTCATTTTTGTTACTATCATCCTTTCTCCACTATCATCGACACTGTGTTGAGATTTCTTTTCCACTATAATAATACTTATTTCATATAATGTGTGCATTAAAAATTGCACACTTCATTAACATCATATTGATACACTCGTACGCTTATCATTTTAGATCGTAGGGGAAATGATGACCACAGAGCAAGGTCGCAGTCAATTACTACTGCAATATAAATAGTAGCTCTACACAAGCACCAAATCCACACCTACCAACCCGAAAACCACTTTATTTGATACACGATACTAAACTAAAACGTATAACCCACTATTAGATAGTAATGTGCACCTGCTAAATGTTCCAGTGCCCAGCAGGTACGAGCACGTCTGTAGAGGATAAATCGGGTGCAATTTATCCACACTTAACAGTGCTTTATTTACTTGACCCACTGCGGAATGCGGCTATTTTAGATACTTTCTTATAAAATACGCAACTACAAAAGTTTCATTTGGTATAAAGTACGAAATTTGTTATATTATGGTTATGATGCCGTCGTGGCGTAGGGACACGAACGGGTAATAAACGGGTAAGGGTACGTTTGATGCCAATCGATTTTTTTAAATGTTTATTTTTGTTTCCTAGTTCTGTTCCTAGTACTCCCTATATATTATATCATTAGGCAACACTATAACAGCGTAAACTATTTGCGATGAGTTGTAATAAATTTTAAAACCTACATGTTTAATTAAACGATTGTAACAATACCAATATACAAAATACAGTTGTATACACTCTTATTTCTACTAAACTAAGAGTCTCTCTCGATCGAACCCACTACCACGTCCGTACCTGACGTGCCATCGCTTTACGGCCCGTAATGAATGAGCGTCGCATCGAAGCGTTTCAATTAATGGATGCGTTATTGACGACGCGACGCGCTGTGTTTTGAATTGCATAAGTTTGCTTGTTCCATTGATTTCGCGTTGATTCTGTGGACTGATTTGGGTTTATACTTTTAGAGTTTCAGAGTTGAATGGTGGAAACGGAACTACATAGATTTGTTGTGTTTGTCTGTCTAAATGTAGCCGTATACAGAGAGTTTTGTCATCACCACTTTAAATGAAACTACATTTTTATCTACTCTATAAAAATATAATACAATTTAAAACCAAAGAGATTTCTCCAAAAATTAAAAAATGTATTTTTCAAATAAAATATTTAATAAAATTATCGTTGTAAAATTTGTCATGAATGAAGCACACAGACACAAACCTATTAAAGCGACGCACACGCCTCATTCACGAAATTGAGTCGTAGGTAATGGCGGCGATGTTAAATTGCGTAAAATAGAACGAGAGATATCGTTTTCTCGTTCTAGTATGTTTTTTGAGAATGAAAACTGGCAGATCGGTCATGGACAGTAGTTTTTTTGTTGTAGTAGGTATTTACATTATTAGTATCTATTCGTAACTACGTCACACGAAATATAGGTATGGATAAACATCGTGATATGAAAAAAATCCTATGCTAAACTGTTGAGATACCATTGATTAATTTCTTTAGGGGTGGGTTTGAAATATTTTACCCTATTTGCTGCTCCCGTAAAAGGAGCGCAGACGCTTCCATTCTGTATATCTTTATCATTTTAGTATGGAAATAAAATATTCAAAATTAAAGTGAGGGCTTACCATTTCATATGATAACTTTGTTATTTGTACATAAATAATGATAAATATTTTTTTATATTTTCTAGAGGTAAATGTTAGTGTGTTAGTGTGCTAGTGACGTTTTAGTTAGCTGTATACTTACACTTGGAAAGTACAGGCATCGAATGTATTTTATGCTTTCTACTGCGGAACTATTTATGGGTGGGTGTGTTTAACTCTGCGCTTTGTCGCTTAAAAGAAACAATATAACTTAAACTTGTATTGTAAGTAATAAATAATATAACAAATAGTTCGTGCAAGGATTGTGCTCTAGCTGTGAAATATTACTTTTAACAACAGATGCTGAATTATATGACGGAAAAAATTGTTAATATGAAGCTAGTTTCATCAAACGTGCTGATTTTTTAAACTAGTGGCTTAACTGGTTTAAATTATATAAGAACAAAACGTTTAGGGTACGCTATACATACATGTTATATCATGAAAAGTTTCGATATATCGCACAGTACTTGCGATAAGAGTTATCTCTTGGAATGTGACGTACATAACTCTTAGTTATTATTATATGGTTAAAATAAGAAAAGCTAGTTTCGTATAACATTATTGCCAATCATACAGTAATGGTAACTATTGCTACGTAGCCATATAGACGTGCTCGTGTGTATGAGCGAGTGATACGACGCCGATACGCCACCCATACAAGTATTAATTACCTAAAGCAAACAAAAGTACATACCGCGTCAACTGATAGCGCGGTGCGGTTACGTTGAATAGTGATGTGACACAGGTATCGGGGTCATTTAATGTTAATTAATGTATATAATCATAATATAAGTGTTTATATAATTGTTGTTGAATTAAGATTGCCAATCAATATGAGGTTGTCACGCACGCGTTGTTGGCGCCAACAGTGCAGTTGGAGTGTCTGACTAAATTAACCCATATGATGATTTTTTTTCTTCGCATAATAGAGAAAAACGTGAAGCAAATTTTTCTCCTTTTCTGCTTAATTTTCGAAATATAATGATTGGTGAAACTAAAGGCCGCTCTTCGTCAAACGGGAAAATGATAACAATGTGAATATAATAATTATCCGAGGAAGAATTAAACCCTCTCCTCGAGTTTAAAGGCACGACGACCAAGAAGCTTTTATACATATGATAATGATGAAAAGTAAAACGTTGTCAACTCCTTGAATTCTCCTGTTATATGGAGCTGGATCTATACAATTAAAAACTGATGGGTATGTTGTGATAATTTTTAGCTGGTTTCAGGCTGGATCTAGCATAATGTAGAGTAGGCAGTGTTTTTGGGCAGACAATTGGTGAACGGTGTGTCTTACACCATTCGAAACTTTTCGTCCAATTTCAGAGACATTGCAGTTGAGAAGCTATTCGCCGCGCTTTGTCTTATTACCATAGCGAAGAAAAGTAAATAATATTTTTTTTCGAATGACAAAAGAAACAATAAACGTCACTTTTATAATAAAATATTTGAATCTATTATTCCATATCACTATAGGTAAAAAGCTTTTCAAAATCTTCCATATCACTATAGGTAAAAAGCTTTTAAAATCTTCAATTTGTAAGAAGCAATCATAATAAAATACCATCTTTTTTTCATATTTATTTGGTATCTTAAAAAAATTGTCGACATCTTATAGAATAAATTGATAACGTCTCTAATACAATTACAGTTTAAACGAGTTTTGTTTCTGATAATCACAGTTGGTGGTTTCTCGAAGTAAATGATTTCTATTACGACGTAAACATCGTGTGTATAGTGTTGATTTGGCTTTCTATGCTAATATTTGTTAGTTTATAGCATATAACAGGGTGGATATAGAGAACTTAGTGTCAAGAACGACGACGTTGAAGTGGGAACTTTCCACCCCTTACATACAAATACACAGTGCATGGCAGAACGCAACCCCGCGCTTATTCTTTTATCCAGAGCGAGAAAATGAAAATAATTCATCCCCGTGATGGAATTGAATCTATATCCGGCACCACTGTGACACTATGGTCACGTGTGTATGTACCTTATATTATTTTATTATATATATTTTTAATCATTAGGTATCATTAGATTACCTTTTTAAGCAAATCAAATACCATCTTCTTTTTTTTTGACTAAAGAGGTAAACGACATTGTTTCATAATTGCAGTGCACTCTCAAATGATTCTCTTACATCCGCAATATGACAGGACACGTCTTGAACGGCCGCCAAGCTAGTTGCAGCCACTACAATTAAACACGTTAAAGAGAACTTGGATGACGGGAATATGTTAATTTTATTATACTTGTTTTTTTCAAAATTACTCTTAATTAGTACTAAATGACTCCAAGTTTTGAACTAATATCATTGGATTCAAATCTGAATTACGTAAAATTGGTTTAAAAGTACGTTATGGAAGCATACCTATATGTTTCACATATATTCATTATATAAATGTGGGTTCAGTTTTTACTTGAGGAAATCAATCAAATATTTCAATTTTCTTTGCTCTGGTGCCGAAAGCAAAGCGCAGCGTTGAGTTCTGCTTCTCAACACGCAATGCCTCCAGAATTCGGAAAAAGAGGGTAACGGAGTGTCTTAACAATATGTTCTCTCTATCTACCTTGCAGTGTGCGGGATACAGCGTGGAGCTGATATTTTTTCTTTTAATTACATTGATAGATAACGGATGGCGTTGAATTCCGCCACTGAACATTCGAGATATTATCTCGAAAATTGGGCGGAAATTAGGAAACGTAGTGCTTTTCCGATGCTTTGCAAGCTGTTTACAATGATTGTACTAGCCATTGTAATACATTTTTGTATACTGAAA
Organism: Heliconius sara; assembly: GCA_917862395.2. NCBI lineage: Eukaryota > Metazoa > Arthropoda > Insecta > Lepidoptera > Nymphalidae > Heliconius > Heliconius sara. Next base: position 200,088 of record OU860792.2, read on the forward strand.
GAGTTTTACTTTAAAGGTGGTAGTAATGATTTCATTTTCAGCTCGAGGGATTTCAATTTCTTCTCTATTATTTTTATTTACGTGTAAATACGACAGTTATGGCTTCAATTTCCACATGAGAAAACGAAATATTTAATATTCCATGTTTTCATCATCACTCTCTGGCAACAAAAATACGCACAGCGAGTTTTGCCACTCAACAAACAATGTCTCGAAAATGTGGCGAAAAGAGAGGAACTGGAAAAGTGGATTGTCTTATCTTTAGGTTTCCTATGCTATGCAGCACGCAACCACCTTATATTGAGCGGTGCCCTCTACCGACCCCGCTATGCGGGATACAGTGTAAAAAAATAACTAGATTTCGTTAAAAATGTTCATTGTTTTAACAGCTCGAACGTTATGTCATTTCCACTATCTCTTACACTGTCGCAATGCAGTTATGACGCTATATAATTAGATTTATTCACGAATGAAACTTTATTTTGAGATATAAAATGAAATTGTACGGATATAATATTTACAAGTTCATCGTAATCGTCTTTTTTGCACTAAAAACATATTTTTTATAATAACGAAATGGTGTTTGCTTCTTTTTTATAAATAAGTCTCTACTATTGATTGACAGTAAACGCAAAGACGGAACTTTTGGAATTAGGTTGAAAGAAAGCACCAAGAGAGGATTTCCAAAAAAAGGATTTCTTAAAGTCCACGCATACAATGATGCGGACGAAATGTAGTTCAATTATATATAGGATAGAAAAAAAGTATGTAAGTGCCTCAATGGTAATAGAGTACTTAAATACAACACACAAGGTTCCCTTTGCCTATATTATTATATAGGGGATATAGCATAAAGATAATAAAATATATTTAATTTAAATTTTACCGTCCCTAAACAAGTCAACAGTAAAGTTATACCTGGTAATAGTAGAGCAAAGAGCCCCACTTTCCCCTAAATCCACCGCGGCGACTTAACGACGACATAAATATCTAAGAGAGGAACAATTTACTATTTAATTGTGCACCATCTATTAGCCGAATGGGGAAGTCGGGACGAGTTCAACAGTCATCATAATGTTAGCTGGGACATTTCTTTTATTCCAGAGGTTTTAGTTAGTTGTTAAGAAATTATCCGTTTGTTTGTTTGCTCCCCAAAGGCATGCATCCCGGATGCAACCCACAACTATTGTATTTACAGTCAAATTCTGTCATTGCGCCACTAGGGGCTTGAGTAATTTTATATATGTTTTAATTAATTTAATACGTAATTTAAATACATTTCTTTCCCACTTATTAATTTATTGTATTTACTAAATACTAAATATAATCTAAATATAATAAAAACGAAATAAAATAGCTCCTCCGAGTGGAATCCAACCCACTACCGTCAAACTTTCAACCAGACATCCCCCACTGGCCACGTGGTCTACGTTTTCATGGAACTTTATTACAATAAAAGCTTACTTATCTCATATTACATCTATTTATATAATTGCCATAACAATTCCATTCTAAGAAAGCAACATTCATCTAGAAATGAACAGATATTTATTACAAGAGTTTACAGTACTTGTGTCTGTTCATCAAAGGAGTAGCTACGTTTATTATATACACTTATTTTTCATATTATTTACTCGATGTAATAATAAGGGGCACATGTCAGGCATTTAATCCGCTAATGGACTTGAGAGTGGTCGACGTAGAACTTTATTGTTGTAGCGCCTATTGTAGATTCGATATAACGATGATGGAGAATAGCTAAATTTGTGAAAGTTTTTTTTTATGATTTATTGAAAGAAGCTAGATAGAGGCCAGTCGTGGCGCAGGGGCACAATGTGTGACTGTAAACCGACTGGTTGTGGGTTCGATAGGAAATAAAATATTTATGTAAATTTATATTGTATTTTATCGCTCTGATGTCGAGGCAAGGGGCGGCGTTGAGTTCCATCACCAAGCACGCTATGCCTCCAGAATTCGACGGAAAGTGGGGAACGGAGTGTTTTTACACTAGGTTCCCTCTGCCTACCCTACTGTGTGCGGGATAATTCGTGGAACTGATTTATTTATTTATTTAATAAAAGAATAAAGAAATGAATGTTATGGGTTCAATTCTCACTCGGGGGAATGAATTTTATTCATTCATTCGCTTTGGTAGATGCTAGAGCGCGGAACGCTTCACTTCACGTAAAGAATTGCGATCCTGTTCCTTATTTTATACTCAATTTTAGAAATGTCGACACTAGTGTCTAGACCAGTGATTCTCAACCACTGTGCCGCGGCACTTTTGTGTGCCGCCAAATTTCAAAAGCATGCCGCCAAATTTTGCAAATATCTACAGAGATATCTATCTACATCTACAGAGATGCTAACAACATAAATAAGTTGCTTGATGAGAACGTATGGTTCAGTGGTCAGAGCGTCTAGTCGGTTTCCAGGAGGCGCGGGTTCGAGTCCCGCTACGTTCAAATTTTTATACGTTTTCTAAATAAGTATTTATCTTTCCTAAGTGTGGATTTCCACTTTAAAAATGTTTAAAAAATATATTAAAATTTTTGTCATAAACTATTTTTGCAGTGCGTTGTAAGTAAATAATTTTTATCTTTTTCCTTGTGTGCCGCCAAATTTTGAAATCGTTAAATACGTGCCGCAACAAAAAAAGGTTAAGAATCTCTGGTCTAGACGCTTGATTTTCTCTGTTATTGCAGAATAGAAAGTGTAACGGAATAAAAGTAAATATTATGAAAAGACTTAAAAATCACTGCATATGATTAAATTCGTTTAAATTCTTTTTATGATATAGTACCATTGTACTTTTAGAGGAATTGTAATAAAATGTTAATTTATTCCATACACATTATAAAAATAAGCCGGACGAGTAAGAAGTTTCCCGGGATACTGAGGAAACTTTGTTGTTTGTCGGTTAATACTACTTTTGTTATGGGAACAACAAGTTATGTAAAAAAAATCATCACGAACTAAAAATTATAAAAACTGATCATTTGGTGTCAATATGTGCTATGTATGTATTTAATACTAGCTTCACTGATGTGGTGGAATCGAAATAATTCATAGTTGTGTATGATACATACATTCAAAGTGCCAAATTTAAATAAGTAAATAAAGACTAGATATTTCGCTTTCATCTAAAAATATTATGTTCTTTAAGTATAAGTATACTTACTTGATTTTTTTAAGACATTATTGTTTTTTCCATTTGGATCATTATGTGTTACATATTTTAACCATTTTATAATGAAACCTTACCACAAAATATTCGATTTATATGTTAACAGTATTTTCTTAAGGAAATAAAACCTTTCTAAGATGATTGTATATAAAACTGCTATATATATATATATATATATATATATATATATATATATATATTTATATATATATATATATATATATATATATGTATATGAATAATTTATTTGGTCACATTTAGAGATAAAGAGTATTGAAGGATATTTTTATTTATTTATTGAATATTTATCCTAGTTTCTTATAGATGTTTTATATATGAATCATATAAAAAATTTATATGTCATGATATGTTTTGTTATATGAATTATATTTTATGAAAAAAAAATATACTTTCCTTAGCTTTACGCTATATGCCACGTATAGGAGGGTAGGTTAAAAGAACCTGGTGTCATTCCCTCAAATCGATCTCATTACAACCATCGCAAAGCCGCCAACTAATACTTAAATAAAGAAAATCAGTACAAACTATTAGTGACAAATATACTACTATACATTAAAATATAGTAGTCGTTACTATAAGCTTAGGATTTAATAGATTACTCTCATTTAGTCAATGCTGATGCTCTATTGACATTTACACGACGTGTTTATGTGCTTTACAGATACCGCAATGATTAACTCACACACTCACATAATACTTAAATACTACACTAAATATATTGCAAATTTGTTTGATAATTTTGTATGAAAATAGTAACAGTAGCGACACTCAATGGACGGACCACTGACACTGACCACGAGACCGTAGCGTTTGGCACTCTGTTCTCTATGAGTATTCCGCTAGGGATATAGCATTAAGTTAAATATTATACATCACCAATATTTATTAATAAGTAACTGAATGAAATATTTATTTGAATTTATATTTTTTGGTGTCGAAGCAAAGTGCGGCGTTGACTTCCGCCACTCAACACACAATACCTCCAGAATTCCGCGGAAAATGAAGAAAGGAACGGAGTGTCTTAATACTGGGTTCTCTACCCGTCGTGCCTACCCTTCTGTAAGTGGGATACAGCGTGAAGCTACAAAATGAAACGTAACAAAATCAACACCTTAAAAAAATATGTTTTAAATGTATACTTCTACGACACTCGGTCCTCCGGCCTAATAGTGCATTTCACAGTATTATTGTGTCTCGGTGTGATCATTTACTTACAAAGTAAAGCGTCTGCATCAGAAAGCCGTTTAATATTTTCACGGAAATTCAACTCTATACGTTTCGTGCCAACATAAATATCCTATCTTCCCATTGTTCGTAAGCGTCAATACTAAATTAGCCTCTAATAGTATTACGAGAAGGATCAGAGTCGTATGTATATTCTATATATAGTGGTGTAACTTGTGGTGTACGGTGTACAAATATAAGAATAGTCGTGATAACCTAAAAGGTGTCACAAAGAGGTCGCGAGGGCGAGGTGCAAATGCGCATCTCACGAGATGAGCCGCTTGAATGTACCCCGTGTTATGCAATGGGAGCTTCGAAACTATGGACATGATGTACGAGCACGGTAGCCATGAAGAACCAAGTGTTTTAACACTTCGTTCTTTACTTCGAGTATAGGGATGGAACTAAGCACCTCTGCCTACCAGAGCGAGGAAATAAAAGTAGTTTAAATATAATCATTTACCGAGAGAAGATTGAATGTAATATGATAAGTAAGAGGTCCCATCAATAAGCGAAATCATTAAATATATCATTAAATATAAAGATAAATATGGTTCAGTAAATAATAGTTTTGCTTAAGTTGCACATATGCCTATATTTGGTTAGTTCAATCATATTCCTATTTAGTGATAAACGTTGTAAAATGAGAGGATGAGAAGTAAAAATGAAAGAAATAGAAAATATATTTTTTAGCAAATGGTTGACTGGTAATGCGATTGCTCTAAATTTAATTTCCAAATAGAGAAATGTTTGAATAGTAATTATTTTATTGACCATTGTGGTGTGATGGTACGGTATCTGAAGATAAAAGCGAAGGTGAGGTGTTCGATTCTCACTTGGGGAATTTATTTTCCACGCTCTGTTAACTAGACAAAGCGCGGCATTGATTACCGCCTCTCCACACGCAATGTTTCGAAAATTGAGTGGAAAATCGGACCGAGATATTCTCCTTTAGAATTTAAAAAGTCGGATTAATCGCGTATATTTAAGATTTTTTACATTTTGGAAACCTGACGTTTCGAACACTTTACAGTAGTCCGTGGTCACGGGTAGACTGAGGTGGCATTCGTCTGTCAGTTGATATAATTATCATATCAAACTACCGCCAGCGATTTCTTAATTGCCTCGCGTACTGCCCTGGATTCCTGCAGAATGAGCTGATAGTATCTGGTATGGTGGGTTTGAGACTTCAATGATTTTATGAGTGGGTCCCAGGTGGTAGAAAGTTTCCAGCCATCCTCTCTATTGAAATTAGGATGTTTTTGTATTTCAATAGCCTCACGGATCATCCGAGGAATGAATCTGTTTTCCTTAGCGAGGATTTGAGGATTATCAAACCTAATGTAGTGGCTGGGTTTATCCGCAGTTTGCTCCAAAATGTAAAAAATCTTAAATATACGCGATTAATCCGGTTAAATTAGTTTCATTTAATATGTGTAATAATCGTGAAAATCAAAGAACTTATTATTTAAAAAGTCATCAAATGGACGTAAAGTGGAGAACAGAGTGTTTAAACATTCAATTTTCTCTTCTCATTCCTAATTTTCTCTTAGATTTATATTCGTAATATTTGTAAATAAAATTAATCTATAAATAATTATATACAAAACTCTACCGTTACTGAGGGATTAACAGGCAACGCACAGACTAAACTACTGGTATTCGAAAGTTAAGATTTGGCATGTTCTGAAGCAGAAACAACGAGATTTACCATTTTATTATGTTAAAATCCACACAAACAAATTTGCGGATGACTTTTAGTAAAATAAATAAAATATGCCATATCTAACCTTTAGCACGTACGATGAAGGGCCCCGCTCCCGATACTTAGCGCGGTACACGACGGCGGGTCGCTCTTACATTTCCGCGATTGTACCCGCCTGTATTTTTCTTTGTGTTTACTTCACTATTTATGGGAAAACTGATTTCTGTAAATACTTACTTGTTTTACAGTATTTTTTATATAACATATAATTATTTGCTATATGTTATGTATTAAAGATTAATTGAAAAGATATGAAGCTTCTATCAAAGCAGAAAGTAAGGTCGCTACCTTACCTTCTGCTGTCTTAATGAAAACGTATTGTCTTAATATTATGCTCCCAGGTTCCCTCTGTGAACCCTACTATGTGCAGGATACAGCGTGCAGCAAATAAAAAAAAACCACAGCTAGTTGCGCCAGTGGGTAGTGACTCTATATATATCCGAAAGAGAATATTTTAATTCGGTGGAAGTGTAAATAAAAAATAAATTATAAGCTTTTACAATTGTATTTATTTGTTACTGAAATAACGTTAGCATTCAAATCTGCGAATTAAATATTCTCTCAGCTTCACACTGTATACAACACATTCCAGGATACGTAGAGGAAACCTTAGAACCTAGTGTAAACACACTTCGTTCCCATTAAGACAATTCCATTCCCCACTAACACACAAAAAAATATTATAATTTTTTTTGTATAAATTCTATATATTATGTATATTGTATAGAACAAGTAACTCGTCTAGTCTAGTAAGGCAAGAAATCAGCCAAATTAACGAAAGATGGGAAAAGCAAAAAAGGTGGGAAGTGCAAATTATAAAAATTTTACAAACTTAAGTTAGTATGCATCCTTTTTCTATATAACGAAATGATTGTATTTCGTTTCACAGAAAATGTAGTGATGCAATAAATTGGTAGCGATGTTTTTCTGTAAAATATTTATAAATTTTATTGTTAGACTTGACAGGTAAACAGACGGACATAAAAGTGATCCTAAAAATAAGTTTCGTTTTCCGTTTTGAGCCACAGAACCCTGACAATAATTCATGGCAAAGCTTCTTTACTCACTTACCATATTTGGAAGAAAAAACACATAGAATATTAATTCTTTCATTAGAAAGATAAATATAACGCTTCATAAACAAATAGTAAAGCCTAATAATCTAATTTCCACCACGCGAGTGTTGATAACTAAAGGCCGCGGTGACCATAAATCAGGAGCTTGTGAACATTATTTATTATGCTTGCGACACCGACCCTATTAGGTGACAACTAACTTCTCATTTTTACTTCAACGTGCTCATACGTTTACTGTTTGCGATACGATTTATCTTTGCTTTATTTTAGAAAAGAACAAGAAATATATTTTCATTTTGAAACATATGTACTTTCTTTTTAATATGTTTTTGTATATAATGCCAAATGTTTTTGAAGGATATTATTGAAGCTCTACCGTTCAAATTGAAGCGGATGGCGCTCTATTTTGTGGCTACCCCCTCCAGGAATAAAGCATGAAACTAGAAAAAACAAAGAAATTTTTGTTTTTCTTTAAAAAAATTGCATCGAGATTTGGCACTTATAAGGAATATAATAAGGAAATTAGTTTATTATTTATAAGGAATTTAATTTTAATTTAACTTTGACAATGATACAATTAAAATGAGTGTTATACCTTATATTAAACTGAATATTACTGAAATTTTATTAAAATTATTAATATGTAATTTTAAATCAAATCATACGTTTTGACTATGCATATACATTTAAAGTAAATTAAATTAACTTTTACGTTTGAATAAGCAAACAGCAAGTTTGTACAGATTGTTTAAACATTGTGAAATACCTTTAAAAGTATCAAATGAAGACGCAGAGTATAATTTATTATGTTTTTAGTTCAATTTAGTACATAAGTAAAATTAAATCTTTTTATAGAAAAAATTATACACATTTTTTTATATATATATATAAAAAAAATTGTGTACATTTTAAAACTTTAATTTAGATAATCAATTTTAGTCGTTACATAACTAGTTTTAATGTATTAAATGAAACTAATTTAACCGGATTAATCGCGTAATAATCGCATAAATTAAGCAAAACATATGTATTTTTATTGTGTGCACTATAATTAGTCATTATAAAAATGTTGAGACCAGTCCTGGTGCAGGGGTAAAAAGTGTGACTGTAAAATCGACTGGTTGTGGGTTCGATACCCATGCGAGGAAAAGAAATATTTCTTTAAGTTTATATTTCTTTTTCTTCGCTCTGGTGTCAAGGCAAAGCGCGGCGTTGAGTTTCGCTACTTGACACGCAATGCATTCAGAATTCGGCGGAAAGTAGGGAACGGAGTGGCTTAATACTCGATTCCTTCTGCCTACCCTGCTGAAACCAACAACAACAGTAACAAATAGCATAGAAACAAAGTTTAAATCATCATTATATCATTTATAAATGTGGTGTGTTTTTTATATGGCGATACGACTTGACTATAGTCAAGTCGTATCGCCATATAAAAAACACACCACCTCATTCTCACCTCGTAAGTCCTCTCACAATACGTTCATTACTTGTTAGTCCACACGGTAATTTCCCGCGCGGCCCATAAATTACTTGCAGTTTGGTCCCCCTACCGTCCCCCGCGTCCCGACTTTGACCCCCGCCACGTCCGTCTAGTATGTTGCCAAATTATATTCACATGCTACACTTTTACCTTTATTTTAACTTTTATTGTTTTTCGTGTTTTTTGTTACTTGTAGGGAAATATGTTAATTTAGTGAAAAGAAATTCTTACAGGATTGCGTGGTTGTGCGTTTGTTTGCCTGTCTGTCTGTTCGTCTGTCAAACTTCGTTTTGTACTTCATTTCAACCAAAATGAGTATATTTCAATTTTAAGTTTGTCATCTATTATGAGTCACGTTTCTGTTAACCTAAAATCATAAAATCAAATCCTGTATGGAGTTTAATTTTATCATTTTGGTTTTTTGATTTTTGTTTAAATCACGCTTGCCCATTTTTTTATTTAAATAATTATAAAGTAGAGTACTAATTATAATGTTATTGTTATACAAACGAAACCTAGTGTTAAGACACTTCCATCGGCACTCGGCAAGCATTACACAAATAGATAAACATAATATTTTACAACAAAATATTTTAAAGTATATAAGCAGACTAGCCACGGGGTGCAAAGTGACAACCGTACGGGCCGCACTCAACTCTACAATTTACTAACTACACTGAGTCGACGTTATACGTTATAGTAACCATTTATCTTTGATGTTACCACTAGGCCTCTATTTCTCTGTTTAAGTTCACTGTTTACCTAAATTTCATACTAACTTCATTTGTCTCTTTCGTTCGTGTTGGTGAACTTTATAACTTATTGCTATGTTATTTATATATACACCTTAAACAATAATGCTAGTTATGTCACGTATGCAGAAACTTCTCTAAATAATCTCCTGTACACTTTTGAACTTGGTATTTTTAACACGTAGGTAACAGTCTATTTGTGAGCACCGGCGAAATCCAGCCTTGAAAAGCAGACAACAGACAGCGAACAATTACTAAAATTATACTTTTAAGCGAATAAGACAAAGGTTCTGATTTTTGAACGAGATGAAGAAAGGACGGAATGCAAGATCAGTGTAATATTAGAACAGGTGAATGAAGTGGTATATTTGGGAAGTATGTTTAGTAGAGATGGAGATACGAGATGGATGTGGAAAGGCGTATTGCTGCCGGTAACAAGGTTAACGGAGCCTTGGCTGCATTGATGAGACGGCGAAACGTCAGCACAGCTGCGCGTTTGGCCGTACACAATGCAGTTTTGGTACCGACCCTGTTATACGGCAGCGAAACGTGGGTATTACAGAAGAAAAATGAAAGAAAGATGAATGCTGTGGAGATGGGATCTCTTCGTAGGATATGCGGAGTCAGCCTAGCTGATCGAATCCGCAATGAAGAGGTACACAGAATGGCAGGTACCAGCGAGGATGTCACGGTGAGAATGAAGAAGAACGTGCCCAGCTGGTTTGGGCACGTCGAACGAATGAGCGAGGAAAGAATGGCAAAAAAAATTTATGATGGAAAAGTGAGTGGTAAGAGAGGTAGGGGGAGACCTCGGTTGACCTTCGAAAACACAGTATCAAAGATACTGGAGGAAGGTCACGTAAAAAGCATGAGGATCCCCCGGAGGGCATGTATGAAGATGTTGATGACAGTGGACGAGGCGAAAGAGGTATGTAGAGACCGTAGCGTTTGGCGCTCCGTTCTCTCTGACTACCCCGCTAGGGATAAAGCGTGAAGTTAAGTTAAGTTAATATTTTTATATAAAATTGGTAGTCGTCCTCTCTGGTTGGGACCGGTTGAAAGAAAGAGATTTCTTTTTAAATTAACGTTTTAATTTTATACTTAAATGTATTATGAACAACAATTTAATATAAAAAGATCGATATAGTAATTTTGACGTTTCTTCGCTCAAGCACCAAAGCAAAAGCCCGGCCACTCAACACTAGGTAAAGGTAGAGAGCTAGTAAAGGTAGAGAGTGTCTTAACACTAGGTAAAGGTAGAGAGCTACATCCCTGCTATGCGGGATACAGCGTGGAGCTGATTAAACAATTTTTTTTCAAATGTATTTGCTTTTTTGTATTATAACACGTCTGTCGGAATTCTTTATATATATATACAAATTTTATTTTCCTGCTGTGATCTCGCTGTCTCCAAAATTTGGTGCATAGTGAGGTACGAAGTGCCTTAACACTAGTGCCTTAACACACCTTGTGAAGGGGCAAGGCCTATATCGTGATGTAGCCGTCTCGTATGCATTATAAAACACTATTTTTTCTACAGATTTTCGTTTACCGTTCATTTAACGCTCATTTTAATGTAAAATACAAAATACGAACACGTAATTATATTTCATAGAAAACAAATCAAGACAAACAAAGACAAAGATAACTAAAATATAATTAAAAACCATTTTAAAATAAATATTTAAATTTTCAAATCTAAAACAAAACTTATTTCAACATAACAAAATTAAGAATAGTAAACGGTGCTAACAATGGACACAATAAGTGGTGTTTTTTTTCCATACCGCAAGTCACGCTTTACACGGTCTGTGAAAGGAACCTAGAAGGAAGGTACAAAGCGCCAGCGGTAGTGCTTTATGAATTGTTCTGTATTGTGCTCGTTAAGTGTACAATAAATATCATTGCACCCTCGGGAGTGAAATGTGGGACTGACATCGGTTGAGTGCTTCGTGTAATATGCTATGCTATGATGGGAGTTTTTTAGCTTCACGCTGTATCTACAACCTAATGCTAAGATACTCTGTGACCCAATTTTTGCCAATTTTCAAGACATTGCTTGTTGAGTGGTGGAATTTGATCACAATTATTCAAATATAACATAATTAATATTGTATTATCTTAAAAATTTTAGGCAACATTTTTTCGACATTGTGTTCCACCACGCAATGCCTCCAGAATTTGGCGGAAAATGAGGAACGGAAATGTCTTAATGGGAACACAGTGTCCTAACAATAGGTTTTCAAGTTTCATCTGCCTACTCTGCCACGTATCAGATTCCGCGTGTAGTTAAAAAATAATAATGAAAGCGTAAATCTCGTCAAAAATATAAATGAGAAATGGAAGCTAAGTTCAATATTGAATAATGCGTCGTTCTCTCATTCACCGGTAAAATATCATATCAAGTGAAATTTAATTTCAAGAGTAAAGCACAGGCTATATTGTAATATATTCTCAAGTGTACCTCCAGTTTATACTGGGCTTATACTATTATTGTAATATGTTTAGTTTGACGGTAAAATGCCACCTCCGATATCAGTAATGGTCAGAGCACTTTCAAAGATTCCGAGAGGCACGGGTTCTCTAAATAATTTTTTTATAGCTTTCTCTCCAGCCAATCAGATGCTAGTAGAAACGCTTAATATATGGTAGTATAACTTAAACTTCTGCTATTTCTAATTTTTTTATACGTTTTCTTAAATAGTTTTTATCCTAAGTTTTTATCATAACAATTCAAATAACAGTAAAGTGATATATTGTATTATTGAATAACCAGATTTTGTGATAAAGCTTATTTTTATCAAACCAAACGTAATAAAGCTTTGGATTTATCGGAACGTATCCATTTTAATACATTGTTTGTTTATTTTCCCTTATTCACGCTTCACTTGTCCATACATTTAATAAGTATATGAGCGTTTTTTTAAAAATAATATTAGTATTTTACGATTGATGAATGATCTAACTGGACATATCATTGTAAGTTTGAATTCGATTGCTGCTCGCAATTTATAAGTTTTGTTTTCGTAAAAAAGGCAGAAATATTTTTTTTTGTCGAATTAAGGTCTAAAAAGTCTTTTTTTTGTATAAATAAATATTACTCTTCATTTTAGTTGTACTACTTTATAAAGCTATAGATTTAGATATCTCTCTCACAATATAGTACAAGCTTTTAAAAAGTAAAGGGAACGTAGCGTTATGAATCTGCTTTTGACGTATTTCTAAAATACTCGTAATCTTTTTACTAAGTGGTCATGGAACCCACACTGACAGTATAGATCCTAGTCTAACAATATCCCGACGTGTCACTATGGCAGATCAGCATTCCACTTCACAACAAACTATCTGGTCCAGAGAAAGCCTTATTAACGTAGACGGATGGGTGTTCATTACGTAGTATGGAGGGTCTAGTATCTCACAAATTCGCGGCATGAAGTAAATGCACCTAGAGCTAACCGTCAATTCGTTAGCTGCTGTACTAAAACTTCCCCGGAATTTCTAGGAACTGGGAATTCCCCGGATGCATCGGGATCACAGTACTATTGGGTACAGCCTTGGGAATTTTAGCGTATTGGTCGATTTCGAAGACTTTTTACTATAAATTTTTCCTCTATTGTAGCTTCACACTATATCCGCATTCTGCTATGTGCGATTATTAATATTTGCAATTCCTATATTTCATTTCATCGTTCTGGTAACGAGGCAAAGCGCGGAGCTTAGTTCCCAGCAGGCAAATCCTCTAGAAAAAAAATATCAAATGATTTCTTGTCTTCTCATTGTTTCAATTTATTTTAAAGCCCTAAAATTAAGTAAAATAATATTTCTTTTGTAATAATATATTGCGGACTTATTAAAAAAGGAACACTCAAATCCATTGTTTACAGTGAAACATTAATAACAACGGGGAAATGTGAGCTGTATACAAAACGAGTACACGTTGTACGTCTAACCTCCAATACTCAAGAGATGAAATTAATTTACCAGATACATAAAAAGTAAACAACGTATACGAACAGATACCTATAATGAAGTATTGAAAAAAACGTTTGTTATTTTAATTGATTTTTACACATTTTTCTCATATTTCCCGATAATCCACTAGAATAAAATAGAAACAGAATATTCTTTACTGCACATATAATAATATAAATAAATGTGATCTCCGATACAAAAATGAAATAAGGGGCTGGTTGTAAAAAAGATAGTTTCTTAAACATGGCGATGACGCTACATTATTGTATAGCACATGGAATTCTAAGACACGTCGTTCTTTAGAAATCATGAAATGAAAATAATTAAAAGAAGTTTACACCGAGCAGGAATCGAAACTACAAAAATCTCATTTACATGTTCGACAATGTCCCACTGAGCCACGATGGAGTTCATTCTATACATTAAACAAAAAATAACTGTCAACAAGATGGTAGATGTTCTCTCGAGGCACGCGAGAACTAAATTATCGGCTACTTTTCTTTCTTGTTTGTGAGTCTCACTTTTTATATTAGATTGTTTAAAAGTAATCTTACTAATATTGTAAATGTTATAAACAATTTGTGATCTAATTGCGAATGTGACATACTTTGCTATTTAATATTTGTATGTCTAGGCGTGCGTCGCCATGTTCCGCCGCTAATACACACGAATGAAACATTTTTTACATTTAATCGATTATCTAGGTTGATATAAATTTCAACAATTTTACATATTTACAGCGACGCGGGGCCATCAATCTTGGAACTGGAGCAAGTAAACGTCGCAACAGTAAAAGTCAATGCTACGGGACATATTTCGTAGTAGACTCGGACCGGTGCAGTCCACCTGGCAAACATATTACTTTTCAATATTTAATAGTATTGGGGCGTCGGACGTGCCCGCCGCTACCTGCCGCTACCACCTGGAGCTTGCTCTATGACGCTGTATGAAACAAATGTTTTAAAATTGTAAATATTTAGTTTTTTAGACATTACATGTTGAATGGTATATCGTAACTCAACACCGAAAAATTAAAAAAAAATAATGTTATCAAGTTCGAGGGTTTTTCCAATTTTTCAGTTTTTAGAAACATTGTTTGGTTATTCCTACTACAGCATAGAGATTTAAATATTATTCCATTTAGCGATGAGTGAATCCGATCCATCGCATAATTTTTTCGGGGCATATAAAATATGCATGAAACGACTAAATATTTTGAATAAGCAACGTTTAACAAGGAAATTGACGTAGATAATTTTTATTTTAAATATGCATTATTATGTGGTTTCCTTATTCGGAGGCCGTGGTGGCGCAGCTGTAGGAACAAGAGTGTGACTGTAAACGCGACGGTTAATGGTTGGATTCCCTGGGTAAGTAATATATTACATTTTTTTAAATAATATAAACTATTTATATTATAAAATTTTATACACATTACTATTCGACTTCTGAAATATTACATGATATTCATGACAATATGCAATTATAAAAATATGCAATAAAAAAAGTCTCAAAATAATAAAAAAAAACATCTTAGCTTTTAAAAATATAAAATGTAAATAATTTATATTTCTCTCAGTTGAAACTACAATATTATTACAAGGGAGAATTTTTTTTGGACATACGCGGAGACGTGACTACACTTAAAGTTGACGACACTTTAATGTAGTGTATTTATTTGTCTTCTTCAGTAAAAGTTTTTTAAATAAATAGATACCCAAACTGAACAAAATTCTTGATATTTACTACTGTTACTTTATTTTTAATTGTGAGTTATGTTATCGTTATTGTATTTTTAAAGAAAATAAAATAATAATACTTGGATTCTGTATTCTGTCGACGTTCTTTTCATTGGTCTGACTAAGTGAAGTGCCACGTGGGGAATATTTGAAAATATTTTACTTTCTTTACTTCACGCTGTATCCCGCATGTGGAAGGGTAGGCAGAAAGTGTTAAGACATTCAAATTTCTGATTGGCATTGCGTGTTGAGTGAAGGGAATTGAAAGCCGCGCTTTGCCTGGAAACCAGAGCGAAGATATAAAAAATATTAAATATTTCATTTTCTCGAGTGGCAATGAAACTTACAGCAATCGCTTTTTTATAAACGCTACAGTTGTTGGTTTGACAGGTACGACAGGAGGACAAGCGTCTCTTACTCACATGCCGGTGCCGATGCGCCACGACCGCCCTCGATAGCTAGTAGTTTAAAAATGTTGTAAATGCAGTTTTAATGTAGAACCTTATAATGTAGAACTTTATAATGTAGAACCTCATGCACGAGCCTGTCGAGATTCTTTTATCTCTTAATTACTAATTAAAATAAGCTCAGTGCGCGCCGGGAAATTGGCGTACCATTGTTTTTGTTCCTGTTCTTTAATTAGTTTAACGTTTCTTACTTTGGGGCGTTAAAAGCTGTAGATGTTATAATAACTAATTTAATACTAGACAAAACTTTTAATTTTCAATTAATTTTAAATTTAAGTTACAATTAGAATCACATGATCCCCACTCCAGGAAATTAAATATTTTATATTTTCGTTTCTTCATTCTGGTAACGAGGCAAAGCGCGACGTTGACATCCACTACTCAAAACTAGAAACGGGAACGGAAATGTCTTAATGAGAACGGAGTACCTTAACGTTAAGTTGGAGCGGGATAGCAGCGTGAAGCTAAAAAAAATATGAATTCTTTTCATTTCCTCGTTCTGGTATAGTTTCTAGTTTCTAGTCTATATATTATAAGCCGTAAAGTTTTCTTTAGTTCCATAATATAATTATATATCCATAGTATAATTCCATATGTGGTATACGACATTAATATAAACATAGTTGCAACGAAAGTAAATTTCTCATTTCTAAACATGGTTCTCTATGTCTACACCACGAGGGATAAAAATTTAAGTTAAAAAAGCGATACAAAAACAAAATTAAAGATACCTTTTGAAATGTTTTAGCAATTTTCATAATTTTTATAACAAAATATGCATATATTATTTCTATTTGAAATAAACCATTGAATAACTCACTATACAATACGAATGCTACAAAAATATTTTCCAACGGTGAGCGGCGCGTTCGTCATCAATTATCCAGTCCGTCGCTCTTAATCCGCCGCATTTATCAAACTGTTTAAACTTATTATATTGGGTTTCACGTGAAATATCCTTTTTTATCTATATTAGTTTAACTAATGTTGTTCTTTTTTTTATTTTTGTAGGTTTATGTCTTTCACCTATTCTCCTCCATACACATCCTCCTATATACATAGTTGCCTCTCCGGTGAGATAAAAGTTGCAATTACGTCTGAGGCATTATACGAGTAAGTGTCCAAAGCACGTCTGCGCGCAGTCAGAATGTTACATATATATATATATATATATATATATATATATATATATATATATATATATATATATATATATATATATATATATATATATATGTTTAATCTAATTGTTTATTTTCAATACAACTTTTATGGAAATTTACAATTGTCAGATCGTTCCATCGAGTTTCCAAATTCTTTTTAATATTCGTTTGTTTCGTAGATGATTACTTTGCGTGTTTTAAATATTTACAAGAATAATTTATCAAAAAAGAAGAAATGTTCTAAAGCATTTTCATCTTATATTAAAGACGACTGTCATCCATCTGAAGGTCGAATAAAAGAGTGCGTATAAACGTATAAATATTAACATATGAAATAGGAGCCTTTTACAAAACAAACGCCGGCTTTATGTTAATAAACGAAGTAATAACCTGAAAATACAGAGAAAAATGTGTGTGCGGGAACAGCTCGTTACAGCGGGAGCGGCGGTTGATTGCTGCACGTATCTCCGTACGGGTGACAACATACGGACTGATATAACGCAGCTAGCGGTAGCGTTATGTATTTAAATTACTATAACTAAAAAACAAATCCGTAATATATATTAGAGGCGTCGTATTAGAGGCAGTGGTGGCGCAGGGGCACAAGCGTGATACTAAAATCGCGACAGGTTATGGGTTCGATTCCCACTTGAGGAAATTAAATATTTAATATTTTTATTTCTTTGCACTGGTGTCGAAGCAAAGTACGGCGTTATTTGGTTCATTCAGCACGAAAAAGTAGATTCCTTTTGCCTACCCTGCTGTGTACAGGAAACAGCTTGAAGATAAAATAAATAATTATATATTTGCTATTCAATAAGAGAGCGCCTGATGGAATCTATTTAGTTGTTTAAGGCATTTAAAATATACCTAATACCAAAAAAAAACCTATACAACAGAAAAAATCTCATCGCGACCGTGCAAAATGAATTCCAATACATTCGTATGGGCGCTAAATAATGACATTAGTCGCTGTCACGGCGAGTGGAGTGCGACGCGGCGCTCACGGCCACTCAGTTTTATTAACTGCACGGTACCGCCGCGCTATTTCATCTCCGTCTTAAGGCGGGATGTTACATGTGACGTGTCAGAGAACACGCTGCTTGTATTTGTAAGTATGTTATATTATTATGTACGTACGCGTAAGTATATCTAGAGTTTTAGAATCGGATATTTATTAAGATTTTATCTTACATTATAAACATATTTCTACCGGTCATTATATGTTTTCCATTCATCATGACATAGCAGAAATGATATTTAAATTACTTTTACTTTGTCTTGATTGTTGAAGGTCGTGCCCATTCTGGCAAGTCCTGGTGAAGGAGTTTCCGTGCCAGTCTTGTGTTCAACTTATAAGTCACAATCAAAGAATTTAACTGGACTCCATATTTTTCTTAATAGCTTGACTAGCTTTGCACTGAATAAATAATATTTCTATAGTGTAAAATATAGAAATTTTATTTGACTTTAAAAATGAAAATGGAAAAAACAATTATCTTCTGGGAATATTTAGAACAAGTTATTGACGCTTCGTTTTCATCAATACTAAATTTATTTCTAATTAGGAAAACTAACTTTAATTTAATCATCATACACATCTTATAATATTATAAGATTTGTATCTCAATTAGTAACTCTATTTATAGTTTTAATCCCGTAAAAAAACGCTATTTTAACTCTTGAAAGAAATAAAATATAAGTAAAATATTCCCCTAGCCTCTGAAAAGAGAATGACCAAAACTAAACAGCATCTTAGCGCCTTAACGATAATTTATGAAAATATACTAATACTAAATGAAAAATGAATTTTTAAAAGTAATTCCCTTCGCACGTCCAATATTTCAACTTCCACAAACATCCAAGTATTAAGTTAGAGCAAATTGAAAACTAAGACCATTTATAACTTAGTAGACAATTGTTAGCGACGTTTTGTCTTTTAAAGTGTCTATGCAGTTGGAGCTGAGCACATGCAAGTCGGGTGCCAGTCATTTGTACGGATAAGCCGGAGTACCGATGACGTGGAACGAGCTCCGACAAATGTAGAGTTAGTTTGTGCGAATTCTGTCTTTTTTATTATATGTTTGTTGGAAGCTTACGGCTTTCTTTGTGAGCTTTACGCTATATCTCACATATATCAGGATAGGTAGAAAATAATAGAAATAGAAGAAAAGAAAAGAATAGAAAATTCAGTATTAAAACACGGATACTGCATGTGGGATGAGCGGAACTCAACGCAGTGTTTTGCCTTTTTGCTATATAGAGAAAATGAAAAGAAATCATTCCCCTGAGTGAGTAGCAAGCACAGATTGTTTGATTTCAATTTTCCACCCATTCAAGAGATGTCACATATATATTCAGTGTCGGAACCCAACGCCTCAATTTGTCTTACAGAACGAAGAAATCAAAATTTAAGACATCACACCCAAAGCTATAACTATTATGGATGATGGTGTAATCTTGTACCATATACCAGATATACTTGTATATAACAAATAGTATTTACAAAACATATCATATGTTTAACATAACATAAGTATCTTTGCACAGGTTATAAGCAAGCTTTACAAATGCAAGTTCCAGGAGCTTTGAATAGCATACATATAATGTAATATACTAATATGTACGTAACATCACTCGCTAGAACCAATTTGCTACTGATACTGTACTTAGAGTTCCGCAACAGCTGCATTTACCTTATAATATAGGACATTTGCTGTTTAAATCTAGAAATTTTCGTGGAAATGACAAATGGTAGATTTTAATGTATATTGTCTAAAATGTCTATATTTATAGGAACTGTTTTGTGGCCCTTGTTTGATTTAATGGGAAATAAAGAATAAAATAAGAAATGAGAAATCAAACACTGCAATTTTGCTTTACACAGTATTTCACATGCATCTTAAGTGGTGGAAGTAAACGTCGCGCTTTATTTAACAGCGGTGAAATGAAAATAATTAATTCCCCGAGTTACAATCGAACATAAGGAGCGTGTTAAAAACTGTCGTGTTCACTGAGCTACGACGGCCTCTACAACATGTTACCTTAATTAGTATAGCATTAATCTATTGAAACTGAAACGTATCCACCACACAGTTTGCTTCACTTAGCAACGATGCACCTCGTTTTACCCCGCCCTACTCTGCCCTACTCCGCCCTACTCCACCTTGCCAGTCTTCCTACCGTCTCATTCCTCGGGGCCTGTAAGACACAGTTTCATCTTATTAATTATGTTCTGTATCTATTTTCTTCTAATTTATTATTTAATTCAACTACTCATTTTTATATTTTTATATAGGAGGACCTAATTGTGATAACAATTAACATGTAATTATTAAGAGCGTGGTAGCGCAGCTGTCTAATTGTTAGCGTGATGGTTGCGGGCTTAGTCCCTACATGTTTTTAGTTTCTTTGCTCTGACAGACAAAATGCGGATTTTCGGTACTCAATATGCAATGTCTCAAAAATTTAATGGAAAGTTTAGGAACATTCTCTCTGCCTACTCCGTTACGTGCAGGAAAAGGCGTGAAACTGATAAATTTAAGAGGAAGACTTCCCTTATATTTGAAAGAAGATACAATATGTGAGAGAAGTCGAAACTGACTACCTATTTGTGTGTAACTAACTATTATAATAAATGTACGTATTTAGACAAATTGAACAGTCGTATTAAATGTATAAAGGTAGATGCGAAAATTTTTACGTTTAAGATTCTTTCAAAATATAAACAACCACAAAACGCAAAACATAATTATATCGTAATATTTTATCCTTGTAAAGATTTTTTTTAAAATAAGCAAACAACAACTCAGCGTTTCTTAAAAAACTAATTATCTATCTTTCATTATTCTAAACTCAATAATTTCATTCGTAAATAGCAAAAAGAAAATAAATTAAAAGTAAGCTATAAATTCCATAGCAGTCAAAAGAACGGAGCACTCCATGAAACAAGGGGCAGTTCACACATTGGAAATGATTAATGTATCAAACTAGCTCTATGGCTACAACGATTTTGATGCAGTTTATTACAATTGTGTAGAGCTTAAAGTTGATTAGGTCCCTGAATGCACATTTGTATGGTGAATGCGGCGTTTAATTCACCAAAGCTGGCGGTCTGCCACGCGCGCTAATGATTGATAATGGGGAATCTATTTCGCTTACATTTTCTGTTTACTTTGGCTTCCTTTTTGTATAGCTATTTGTATAATGAACTTTTTTCAATATTAATTACATACACATTAGTGATAAATCTTTCTGTTCTCATTTTTCTAACATGATCGAGGTAATAAGTTCTTTGATTTTCACGATTATTATACATTTTAAATGAAACTAATTTAACCGGATTAATCGCGTATATTTAAATTTTTACATTTTGGTCTACCCGGGACCACGGACTACTGCAAAGTGTTGGTTTTGTTTAGTTTTTTTTTTTAATATTTTACTTTGGTTACGTTTACATTTTAATTAGTTACGTATTTTTTCTAATAATAAGAATTTTCTCTACTTATTATTCTTTTTCGGTTTATTTGGACTTATATTTTCTTACCAATCCTATTGAAGACTGAAAATCATTTCATAAATATATTTAATAAATATTCGTATAGCTTAAGCGGGCGAAGCCGCGTCCGGGTCCGCTAGTGTATATATATATCGATAGATATATCTGTATTACAAGTGTAAATGTACCTTCAAGTAGGATTTGAAGCCAAAGCCGTAATTTTTTTTGTTTTATATAGAATAATATAAAACAAAAAAATATATGTGATTATGTGTTTTAATATGTAGCTAATACTATATGTACCTGTCTTTTTCCCAATCGCAGAAATATCGGAAGAAGTTTTCTTACAATTCCCTAAATTTCCTAACTTACTGTAAGTTACTCAATTATGAAAGAGTTTTATTTATTGTTATATAGTACTAGCGGGCGCGCGCAGCTCCGCCTGGTTATTTGGACCCTTAGGAGTGAATTCTAAAAAAAATACGAAACACATGTTCAATAAAATATTTTTAACAGTCCGAATTTAAATTTTTATAAAAATCGGTGGCGACTTAAGGATTTTTCTTTATTTGAACCCGGTGAATGGTGAATTCTAAAAAACCATGCAACACGTGTTCAATGAAACATTTTAAAGAGTCAAAGTTTAAAAAGTACAAACTTTCAACCAGAGGGGTTGAAAGTTCATCCCTTTAGGGTTAAAAATTTTCAAAATCCCTTTTTACCTCTTCTTTTGAGACATTGGATGTTCAGATTAGATTGTAAATAAACATCTGTGCAAATTTCACGTTTCTACGCACAGCGGTTACGGCTGTGCGTGCGTCTTACCTCAGTCACTCAGTACATGTCCTTTTATATATATAGATAGATAAGATGTCTTTTAATCTTGCAACTTTCAATAATTTTATTAATATAAATTGAAAAGCTTATAAATAAAATAGTTTGAAGTCATCGATCAAGCAAACTCTAGGACCTTGCTCTACCAACCCATGTGTTCTATAATTAATGACAGCAGACGATTTATAAAGTAAAGTATAAGACAAGGGATGCAGAATACACCGGGTGGTTACGTCGGGTGATCTATCATTGGGGATACCGTGTTACGAGGGGAAGGAAGGGGAAAATTTCAATTTTATTTTATAAAAGGCTATCATGGTAGATAAAAGAAGTAAATGAAGTAAGCGGTGGTTTGGGTTTGAATCCTATCCAGATACACGCATACATTAAAAAAATATTTAAATTTTTATCTGTATAGACAGAAAGCTATTGTTAGTACTTTAACCAAATATGTAAGCATTCTCTTTAAATAGAAATATAGAAAATTGAGCTAAAGTGAGAGATGGGTGTAGATAAGAAATAATAATTTAAAAAATTGAAATAGAACTAAATCCTGAAAGAAATTCATGCTTTTAAATGCAAAGTTCAAAAGCTGTGATTCTGAAAAGCACTTCTTTCTCAGTGTAATATAGTCTACTACTTATCTAAAGAGATTTAATTGAAAAGACGTAGCTGTCTTTAGTTTTGTATGACACAGTGAAACTGAAGATGAACAATATTAATTACTAAAAAAGTCATTAACGACACCGTGGCGCAATTGACAATAGTTGGACTTTAAACTATGGTTGGGAGTGCAATTTTAGTCCTGGGGATGTCATACCGGTATGCTTCGATGGGTGCTAGAAAAACGAAGAATATGAACCAGATAGTTTATTCAAATTTCCAAATCATCGTATAAATCCAAATTCGAGCTCTGTAAATTATAGAAATAAGAAAATAAAATACTATTTGTTTCCCAGTCATAATTCAATAGGTACATAAAATAAAATTTAAGAGTTTGTCCGTTACGATACTACAACAAACAATCTTTTTTTTTGTCTTTCTGTGTGATTGGATTAATTTGTTGAACAGCTGAACCATTTTTATGAGAGTTTCTTTGCAGGTTATGGAGCACAAAGTACTTTTTACTGTGGAATTTTCTCGCGATAGAGAACATGAAGAACTAAACACTTGTCTTAACATATGACAGCACAATTTGTCAAAAATCAGGCAGAAAATAATGAAGGGAGTGCCATTAATACTGAGTTCCGTCTTTCTACTCTGCTATAAGTAGGATACGTTCTTATATTCAAAAATATCTAGCAAAGCCGCGCATTGTCTTGTTATCAGAGACAGAAAATGAAACTATTTTAAATATAATCATTTCTCCGAGTGGAAATCAAATACACAACCATCGCATTCTGATGCTGCTCCACTGCACCATGACGGTCTTAATATATAAATATCCTTCGGAATATCACGTGTAATTAATATTGAAAATTGTTTAATAAGAACTTAGCTTAGAACTGTTGTGGTCACGTCGGTTGGACGGTTAAGATTTTTCTACAAGAAATTTATGTTTTAAAATTAATATTTGCTTTTTTATGAAATAAATTTTTAAAATTATTTTTAGAACCTTCCATTTCATAGCCTATATTGAAAAAAATATAAGCGCTTAAATAAGTGAAGTGAGAAATAATAATTGATATAAAAAGGCCTCCCAAGCTCTACATTTACGAACCAAACAGACACAACAATACGAAAAGACAAATAGAGTGTTCAATTTATATTTATCTAAATTGATATTTCCCAGCAATAGGGTATTTTAAAACAATAACGGTGAAGAGATTACCGTTTGATTCGCTGTTTACTTTCGATCCCGTGAACAATTTATTTGTCGGCGCTCCGAGCGCTGGCGGCGCTAGCGGAATGAAAGGAGATTTAATTTTTCCGTAAAATTCATTTTCCCCGACACAAAATAGACATCTTACTTTCAGCATGGAGTTATTATATGGCACGTAAAGGCGGGGTATTTATGAAGCTCACGCTGTCGAGTCTTTCGACTCACTAAGCGACGATAACGGGTCGTGGAACCAACCTAGTAATGAATAGGGACTTTAAACGTGTTGCTTTTGAACGTTTTGTTTATCTATATGACAAATTCATAATTTTATGAGCCAATTATTAAAATATATTAATTTTTTTTTTTTGTATCTCCACGCTGTATCCCGCACATAGCAGAGTAGGCAAAAGAAGCCTAGTGTCAAGAACAGTCCGTTCTCATGACGACACTTCCGTCCCCCGTGTCGTGTCGGAAACCGAACCCACAACCGTTACGTTAACAGTCGAACGCTTGTACCCCTTCTGAAAATATATTTTACTCTAAATGGGAATCGAGCCCACAACTGTTGCGTATATATTCCGATGCTGTCCCGCTGAGCCACGACGGCCAAAAATATCTTTAATTCAGCAATTTTCCAATATCTTCAGTCTACTTCGTTCGTACTTTAAATTAAGTACTTGCAGTTTTCAATCTTATATCATATCTATACTCTGATCCCTAGATTGTCTGTCACATTAACATTATTTTAAAAATCGTAACAAGTTGCTCGCCCATTTTAACTTCTGTGATACGCAGAATATTCATGGAGTAAGCTTGTTTAAATATTGATGATAATAATTACTTTATTTATAAGTCACTTAAATTTCTGGTAGCATACCAAGGTGCAGCGTTGACCGGCGGTACTGAGGAGTGGCGGCGCAACTCAAAACCCAACGCCTGAAGAATTCTGTGGAAAATGGGAAACGGAAATGTCTTCCGTCCTGGTTCCCTCTACAATCCCTGCTACGTGAGGAATACAGTATCAAGCTTAAAAAATATAATAATATTCGCATCGTTTATTTCATAATGTAGTATATTTATTTATCAACTTGCTTGTCAGATAAAACTATTATTATTTATTGAAATTCATTTTAATCAAGTAAAACATCATTATATATATTATAGCATTTTCCCTCTGTTTATTTTCGATCCTTTGAAACATAATCAACCTCGTATGAACGTGATTAAATTAATTACAGCTTATTAAAGGATTTGAATTCGTTATAATTAATTGATTACATATTAATAAAATTAAGAATTATTTCATAACTGAGTATCGATATACATATATATCAACTTCACACCAGTTCTGCCCCTGCGCTTTGACGGCCTCAATATATGAATACAAATGAATGAATTATAAAATAAGTGCATAGGTAAAACCGAGGACGCATAACAGCCAAGCGTGGGTTTGATCCTATTCGGAGAATGAGTTATTTTCATTTCAAATAATTTCAATTCTTACAAACAAGCCAAAATAAATACGTATTTCGAGTAGCAGAAAGACAAGAAAATAAACTTAATAATTTATAAGACAAATTATTTTCAAGTGAAAAACAGAAAAAGTGACGGTCGCAAACGACGTATCATCTGCGACAGAGGCGTAAAATATTTGAGACGTTTTTTTAAACAATTATCAAATTAAATTACAGTTAGCGTCTGAGAAGGAAAAAAGTGGTTTTGAGTGACATTTCAGTAATTTCGTATATTGCCGGTTGCTGTAGATGGCGCCATTGTGAATGTTTTGAATACTTAATGTAGAAATATACCCTGTGTTATAAAGAGGGCACCAAGTGCCTTAATCGAATGAACAAAATAAAACGTTAAAATAGATTTAAGATATGATAACTTTTTGATTTAGATGTATCAGATTTTAAGTAATGTAAGTTTGACTTTAATTAATCATATATTTAAGTAAAATCTGAGTAGTGTCAGTTTTAAAGAACGCTTGAAATGCTGCTCTGTTGAGATTGCGGGCAAGAAACCTTAAAGAAATAATGTTATTAAAAAATAGGAATCGTTTCGCTCCCTTCTCGCTTATAGCAGAGTAGAGAGAGGAAATAAAATTTTCCTCGATTTGAAAATCGCACCCACAACGCAACGCTTTCAAGGAATGCCTACGAGAATACAAAGACATATTTTTATTACAAATGAAATCATTGTAAATGGATCTATAAGTATAATTTTGTTACGCAGTCTAATTACCTTTGGGTACAAAATTATTCATTATTCAAAATTTAAAATTTTTCTAAATAACTTCTTAGACCAGTCAATATAGTATATTTTCTAAAATTACTTAATTCAAATTAGCAATCTGAAACACAATCTTGGCAAAACTGATTTCCAATGTTAAAAAACTAGTAGTTTCCGCGCGACTTTGCCCACTTGAATTAATACTTAATTGTCCTATGAAATATTAAAATGCCTATGTAATATATATATATATATATATATATATATATATATATATATATATATATATATATATATATATGTATATATATATATATATATGTATATATATATATATAAATATATATAAAAGCACGACGCGCGAAATTTTCGGGGTAAAAACAGCCTTTATATTACTCCACAACCTTTATCTTTCATGGAAAGTTTTATAAAAAGTTCCGGAGATTAGTCAGGGCTAATATACAGAAAAAAATATTAAAATATATTTAGTTTATACAGTTATTTGTAAAAACACGGTTATTTTACAATCACAGACTTATACTTTTATTTATATTTATTATAGATATTTAGGAATTAGGAATATATTTAACACTAGTATATTCATACATACATATGCTATATATAGTAAATAAATAAGTAACTTAGCAACAATATCAAGATACAGTTGATTACGGCCCGTAATTTGAGCACCCCTGAACTACGGCAATAAAGTGATTATGTTTTAGAATAACCTTGGGCGGAGTGACGCGATGTCGAATTATCTCTGATGTTTATCAAGTTATTATTTCAGAGAAACAAAGGAATTGCTTATTTTTGTTTTATTTTACTTTATTTTGTTGATTATATTTTATAGGGTCAGTAGTAAAATGTGGCTATCTTTTGATGCTCAGTTGAGGGAATAATTATTTTCATTTTCCCATTAAATATTAAATTCTATCTAGTTATTAAATAATATATATATAAAATTTTGGCAAACGAATATTTAGCTCCAATATACAAAAAAATAATTTTGAACGACACTCAAACCTACAACCTAAAGTCATTACACATCACTATTAATGTATTTAAAATAATAAATAAACTACACACTGAAAAATAAAAAAAAGCTACACACTGTAACCCAATTGTAGTAGGATAGGCTTAGGGAACCTAGTGTTAAGAAATTGACATCTTCGTTTTCCTTCCCAATTATGGACATTGTTAGCTAGGTGATGGAAATTAACACACTCTATTTTAATACCAGAGCTCTATTTTCATACCTCTGTGTAAGAATGGAACCCACAGACATCGCGCTTGAAGTTAGATGTTGCGCAAGCGCACCACCGCGGCCACACAAGTTATTTCATTACGTTTATTTTAATTAATATGAATTACCTTTATAAATTTTTACATATTTAAATGATTTAGTATATATTTGGCAAGTCACGGTATAATTTTTAGCGTAAAAAGTAACAAAGTCATTAGAGCAATCACAAAGGGCCCTCTTATCGAGATTAGGTCGAAAAAGGTTTATCACGTAAATATTAGCTCAGGCTGCACGAGCCTCACGCTGAACAATAAAAAGCTCAAATTTGAATTTGTATGAAGGCACCAATTACTCGCGCTTTGAACGAGAAAACTTGTAAACGAAACAAACAACTTATTTTTGGATACGAAGCCTGATCCCATGAATTTTTAATGTGTTGGGAATTAACTTTCTCTCACTTTACCTGGTGTTAGTGCCCTTTCTATCTTTTGGTGAAAGACCTTTTGAATCTATTTTAATTGTGCCTACTACTTAAATATATTTAAAATGTTTACTGTCCTAAGTTAGGAATGTGGCAATAAAAAATTGCACTCCTCTTTACATCAAGTAGCTGAGAAGGTCCAGGTAGAAGAAATTGCTTTCTAATAGCTTCACCGTTTTTGTTATTCACTATATAGATATAACGTCATATATTTTGTTAAAATAAGTTTTACGTTTAATACTCACAAATATGTATATCTATAAAAAAAATTAATTAGGAAAATATATTAATACTATATATGGCTTAGGCTTTTGAAGTGAGTTAACTTCAAAAGCGTAAGCCTCAGGCATACACGCTGTCTCCCGCCTCTCCCGCAGCCAGCCAGCGGTTTCCGGGATACAAGACAATGCTCTCAGTGCGTAATCGCCGCCGCTCGTCCCACAACTGTCGGCAAGTGGGCCGGCGAAGTTGGAGCTCAGCTTTTATTTGCCTTTTATTGTAGAGTTTTATTCAGTTTGGATTGATGGGATTGACGTTGTGAATTGTCGGTCGGTGATAGAGGCGTGGTGTTAAATTTCAATATAAATATATAATACATTAAAAATAAGCAAAAAAATTATGAGATAATATTAGATGTACAAAAGAGCTACAACATTTTTTTACGATTGTCCCGTACATAGCCAGGGTAGGCAGGGTATCCCAATTAACATACTTGCGTTACCCAATTTCCGCCGCATTCTAGATACATGGCATGTTGAGTGGCGGTCTTTTATTTTTAAATACGCGTATTTTCGATTGCATCGTTACCAGAGGAAATAAATGAAAATTTTAAATATTTCAAGGCTCCAAGTGGGAATAGAACCCACAAACATAGCATTTACAGTCGCACGCTTGAGCGTTTCGGAACGTAAGCTTCTAAACATTTTACGACGAATTCGATTCCAGTTATAAAAAAACCTGCTTAAGTGCAAAGTAAAGAACCAAGTGATCATTCTGCTTAATTTTTCTAAATATTTATTAAGATTGATTAATGTTCTTAATTTCTTCACCTTTAGTAATAAACGCGTTTTATTTAAGCAGATCGAAGAAATCAGACCTTAAATAATGTTATTATTTCCACAAAATCAAATTGAACCTACAACCATCATCAAACACCTGTCAACAACGACATTTTCTTGCAAAAAATAACACATATTTTACTTCTTACAATTCACATAACAATTGCTAATACACAGTCTCTGCTCTGTAGACAAGACAATGCTTTCAGGATAGCATCTCAAGCATGACCGCAATTTGCCGACGATTTGCCGCCCCCTTGTAAATAGGTCTAACGTGAGGCGGACTCTAGTTAGACTTTAGCTTTTGATTTTTATATATAGCGAGTTCAAATTGTACAATATGTTATTGCTTTCATGTATACGAAGCTTTTTTAGGGTTTCGTACCACAAAAAGTTAAAGCGGAACTCTAATGGGATACATTTCTTGTCCGTCTGTCAATGTGAGTGTGAGACTTATTAAATAATATTTTAAAGGTGTTCGAGGAATCAGTTACACACTTATCACGCGATGAATGCCGCCAGACTGCAGCGGAAAGTGGAGAACAGAAGTGCCTTAATGGGCATGGAGTGTCTTAACTCACAGCTTCCGGTTCCCTCTGCCTATCCTGCTATGTGCAGAACACGTGAAGTGTGAAGCTAAAAAATATATTTATTTTGGTAGACTAAAATAATGTAGTCTTGCAAAATTCTGAACTCTTATTATTTTACTTTGAGTGCCGGTATATCACGTATGGTTTTGTCATAGTAATATTTTCAGAAGAATTTGTACCTATTGTTACACAGTAACATACATCCTTATTGCACCAACGGTGCATACCACTCTTAATCTACAATTTTGCTTTATCTTTAGGTCGGTCTTTGCCTCTGTTGGTATAATCGTGTGTGAACAGAACAGTTAGATGGGTGACAAGGCAATGCTTTCGGCACGATTTGGAAGCAACCTCGCCATTTGTTGATTTCCTATGCGGTTAATAACTAGAGTAGGTTGGATTTGAAATCTTACATGACTTGTGTATACATTTATTTTGTATTTATATATTTTGTTTAAATTTCATATAAAGTAAAAAAAAACAGTGAGATTAAGAAGAAATAAAGTCAAGCTGTACTTAAAGACAGTAACCGATTGTTAAAGAAAGTAACTTCAAGCAATATTTACTATACTGCCATTAACTTCTTCTATATTTAAATTTAAATTTTAGTATATATTAAACCCTCATTTTTATATAAACAATATACAATATAAGGCCGTCGAGGCCCAAATACAACTTTCATTAAAATGAAAATTTGAGGCCAGTCGTGGCGCAGAGGCACAAAGTGTGACTGTAAAGTCGACTGCTTGTGGGTTCGATCCCCACTAGAGGAAGTGAAATATTTATTTATATTTATATTATCATTTCTTCGCTCTGGTGTCGAGGCAAAGCGCGGCGCTGAGTTCCGCCACTTAACACGCAATTCCTCCAGAACTCGGAAAGTAGGGACGGCGACGGCGGACGACGGAGTGTCTTAACACTAGGTTCCCTTTGCCTACCCTGCTGTGTGCGGGATACGGCGTGAAGCTGATTTATTAAAAGGAAAATGTTTATTATTTTTTTTTTAATTCACAATTACTACATAATTTAATTCAAGCTCTTCTATAAAGTTACTAATGTTAATGTTCAATATAATAATAATAACTATTATAAACTGAATGAAAGAAATACCTTTCATTAGACCTTTCATTAAATCAAAAGCAAAAAATAATCTAAACACACTCTACATACAAAAACAACAATTCGAATTCATTATCACAGAGCACACTACACAAGTACACAACAAGAACTCATTTGTATACAAAATCGCGTGGAAATTGTAAAAGTATCTACGGATATAAGAGTTATGTTAACTAAGCAAGGGTCACTAATGAAATCTATTCTTTTCATTTCTATGAATACATGTTATGAATGCTCCGCTGCGTTACCGTCGAGTGGTGGCTCGCAATTAAATTGCACAGTTTGAGTACATCTTAATTAGTAGAGCACATTGTTCGCTGTTTTGACCTTCCTGCTTTACTTAAGCTTGAGACTCTATTTTGTAGAGCTTGGAGATTGAGATTGAGTAGCGATTTTTAAAAAAAATCGGTTCGCACCGGTCGCCCACCGAGGCTTCCGCACCAATTTCAGCTTGTAAGTCAATGAGAAGTACAACTTTTAAAAATTTGGTAAAATTGAAAAAGTTGGTAAATTTGCCCGTATGAACTATTTTTGTATAAAATTAATTATAAATTTAAGTTAGTAACGATATAGAAAAATCTATAAAATATCTATAAACTTTCACTTTTTGGATTTTATCCTTTATTTGTATTGTTAGTTCTCACATTGTGCTAAATTACATAATTGATGGTGTCACAAGAAGTAAGTAACCTATAGATTTTGATTTGATTACTTGTTTGATTATTAGTAATATTTTTAGTATAAATAGCTCAATTATGTATTTATTAATTATTATTATATTTTTTAAGATAGCTAACAAATTGGTAAGTAGATAAAAGATTTGACTGTTTCATTATGGCACAGCTCTTCTTACTGCTTCACCATACTGGAGTAGATGTAATTTCCTCAAACATAATAATATTTTAAAATTTTATATTATATTTAAAGGCGACGTTAAATATGTATGTTATGAAAATCTTTGCGGTAAATGAAGCTTCGCCTCTGGAGTGTGAGAGCGAACGAACTTGTATCTTTTAGGAATTGGATCAACATATCTAGAAGAATTTACTGCTTTTATCTACTCCACCACACATAATTTCAATAAAATAAAAAATAAAAAACTACATAAAACGAAAAAAATTACTAATAAAAAAGTTCTCCTGCCTAGTTTTTATTTTTGATAAAAATAGGCACGGCATTGAACGGAATCCGCTATTTATTAAATATTTGGATTCAGCCTTCGTTGTTATTACCATGTAACTTATTAATACTATCAATATATTGATAGTCGTTTCAGATATCAGTTTAATACAATATTTTTTTCTAATGCAAGCCTGGAGTTTCATAGTCTTTCAAATCAACTAATTGTATATCCTAATTTTGAAATAAAAAAAAACATCGAATTATAACAAAAAGCTTGCCACTCACAGACGAAACAGTCATTAATTCCTAAAATCCTTAAGCGACGATAAATGTGGCAAATTTGTATAAATTACGGCGACACGTAGCGGTCACGACGCAATTTGCGCCCTTGTAAATCAGCCCGGAAGGCTTAGCCTGGTAAATGGGTCCCTTCTAACAATATTTAACACCCTATAATTATTCCGGATCGTTATAATGTGGTTGTGTTTCATATTTGGTAAGTTAGTTTTGAATGACATTGTGGTTGAGTGGTCGCGTTGAGATGAAATTTATTTTGTGTTCCTGCCTGGGGCTCATATTTATTTGTCGCATTTTGATCGGCATTCGAAGAGTAAAGTGAGATATCCTAATCCTAATAACAAGGTTCCTAATAAGAAGGAACCTAGTGCTAAGACATTCAGTTCCCTACATTTTGCCCAATTTTAAATATTTTTAATTTGTTGTTCTAACATGTTACATTTAAGTAGCTATCATAAAGAAAGCAAAGCAGGGTTATTGCGTATCGACGCCAAGCCTTGATGTGTTCTCAGATAGAGGGATTGAAAACCACCAATTCATCCCACTGTGCATCAAACCCTCAACCATGACCATAATTATTGATGTTGAAATATTCTTCTAAATATTTTAGCATATTTTATTTTCTTTTTTTTAACCTTTACGATGTATCCCATACATAGCGGGGAAAGCAGAAGGAACCTAGGAACCTGGTGTCAAAATATGTCGTTTTCATGAAGACGCTTTCGTTTCTCACTTTTTGCCAAATTCTGTAGGCGTTGCGTGTTGAATGGCGGAACACAACACCGCAATCGGCAAAAATATTTGTGCAAACTTTAAAAAAGGTCAACATTCTCAATTAAGAAAAGCGTAATAATTTTAAATATTAAACAAACCCAGTTTACCCATTTTAAAACTTGGCGAAATGCAATAAAAACTAACGGACGGCGCTTACACAACGGACTACAGACAACAGACCACGAGAAAAACTTTCTACTTACAAAAGTAAAGTAAAATTTAAAATCAGATTTTAGCCCCGCTATAGTGAATACTAAGCTAATACACGATAATCGCAGGAGCAAACATTAAGGCGACGCTCTAAAATGTTAAAACGTTAAAACCTCGTATACTCGTATAGAGGTAGAGGGAAGGGAGGACCGTGGCCGCCGGAATTAGCATTTATATTGTCCTGTAGCGACGCACACGCCTCTTTTGCTTTCATCCAACCTGGGCCGTCTGTGACACCGGATAAGTTTCTTTTATAATCTAATTCATAACATTTTACAATAATCTTTTAAACTGTAACGATATTTTTAGTATTTTCTTAGCAGCTTTACGTTTTACCATATAACTATATATACCGCACAATTTTTGAGACATTGCGTGTTGAGTGGCGCAAGTCAACGCCACGCTTTGTATACCAGAGCAGGGAAACGACAATACGTCAAATAATATAATCTGCGAGTGGAAGCGTACTGGAACGTTTTGAACTAATCGAATCCAAATAAAAGTTTATCAATATTCTATCATCGAAATCAGATATATATTTTTTAAAATTTTACTATACAGTGTAATAGAGAGTACGATTGCAGTGCAATAGCTACGTTGTAGAGTCGCCTCGCTTGTTTGCCATTCTCTTTTATAGCGGACGTCAAACAAGCGCCCGCTAATACGACCCCGTATTGAGTAATTGAATGAAAAAACTTTATATTGCTATATACTTTAATCAAACTGTTGAGTTTTTCATTATTTATAGATAAGTATAAGTAGCTCTTTGTTGTTATTTGGTGAATGATGTTTACGTTTAAGAAAGGTACTTTAAAAATGGATCGCCGGTCTCTTTCGGTTTAGTGCTGTCCATGGAGTAAAGCGTTTATGGCAATTGTGTCTTATATTAGTGTTGATTTTTGAAAAAATCGTTGCGTTCGAGATCAGGTTAGCCAAAGATATTGATTTAAGTCTTAATTTTAAATATTTTTCTCCTATTCGCATAACATTAAGAAATTAATATTAAAATTCTAAACAATTAAAACTTCAAAAATTAAAACTTATAATAAAATTATAACTTATAAAACATACAACGAGGCAGGACAGCCATTATCATAAGGAAGGCTAAATAATTTGCAAGAGATATTCTTTATAGAAGTTTCGAACGTTGCTTGCACTCCGGCGACCCGGGGCGGCGATTTCATTCAATAATGCCCAGTAACGGCCTAAGTAACTCAGTTAGCAGGATACTTTTAGGAGCGACTTTTAAAAAAATGGGATATCAAGATGAATTATTCTACGTTAACTAGATTGTAGTGTAATGACGACAAAAAATTTGTAGATTTTGTTTAACTTGTAAATTTTTGTTTTAACTAATACTTATACGTAATATATTTATGTAGGTACTGGTGTAGTCAATAATACTTTTCCGTCATTAAGCGACTGACCCAGCACAGACGAAGCTATTGAATTTAGAAGGTTGAAATCTGGAATGTAAAAATAGAAAATGTAGGGCTCCCCTACATTTCTATAAGATTCTATAAGAAAGAATTACTCCTAATTCCTATGGGAGCGGCAAAATTGGGGTTTTCAATTGTAACAAAGTTGCGAGTACCTACTAGCTAGAGATACACTACAATTGGAACGTTTGTAAGCATATATAGGTGATCTTTAAAAATATAATTTTGGTAATTGTAGGTAAAGTAATGTTATTTAATGAGAAAAAGTTCAATTTCTTCATCTTCAAATTTTAATATGACAGTTGAGACTTTTAACGTAAAAACCTAATTAAAAAAACTTAAAGGTGCCAGCCATACATTTTTTTAAAACATCCAAAATCTATTTTGATTGTAAAGGTGACGGTTATGACTTCTATTCCTATTCCTGGGGAAAAAATAATTTTATTTTTCCCGCTGTGGTAACAAGACAAATTGCGGCGTTGAGTTCCACCACTCAACACGCAATGTCTCAGAAATTGCGCAGAAAATGGGTAACGGAGTATCTTAACATTAGGTTTCCCATATCTGCTTTCATTTTATTCTATAAATTGAAACGATAAAACACATTTTGGCCGCGAATACCATGCATTTCACGTAATATTCATATATATTTATAACTAGCGGCCCGCTCGCGGCTTCGCCCGCTTAAACCACAGAATTATTTGCTTAATACACTAAAATTATGTTCGTGTTTTAATATACCTATAATGTATGTTTGCAACGCAGTCGCATTTTCGTACCACCCATAAGAGAGATGCAACTGTCAATATATTAATTTCTTTAAACTTTTGCCTTAAGGAGTCTTTAGGACCTAAGTTATAGTTATAGCTATATAGTTATAGTAATATCGCTACTTACAATAAAATCCTAACTCATCGGTGTCTGTACGTGGAAGATATGTTAGAAAAATTATTATTACGGACATTTAACAATGTAATAGAACTTGGTCAGTTTGTCTGTTTATCTGTGCGTTCAGGATAATCTCAGAAAGGGCTTAACCGATTTAAATAACTTAACCTAACTTTGTGCCCCTACGCCGCGATGGCCTTTAATATTAATACAGAATGGAAGCGTCAGCGCTACTTTTACGGGGGCAATATATAGGATAAAATATTTTAAGCCCATACCTAAAGAAATTAATCAAGATACCTCAACAGTTTAGATGTAGACTTTTTTTTTCATTTCACGATCGATGTTTATCCATACCTGTATTTCGTGTGACGCAGTTACGCATAGATACCAATAACGTTAACACATACTACTACTAAAGTATTACTAAAGGTTAAGTAACTTTGAACTTTGTCGCCAATACCTACGACTCGATTTAGGAATGAGGCGTTTGCGGCGGTTTGCGGTGGACAAATAGCGTTTTATTTTAATATTAACGATAATATATAATTTATTTTGTATGAAAAATAACTTTTTCACTTTTAGGATTTTTTTTATTGTATTAGGCTTTTATAGAGTGATTAACTATGGTTTCATTTAAAGTGGTGCTGACAAAAACACTAATTGAGCATATTTAATATTTATAGTGATTTTTAGTGAATAGAACTAATAGTTATTACAATACTTGCGAAGAAAGCATATTTTAGACATTTTTTAAATTCTTATACCTTTTGAAAAACTGCCAACATTCTTATCGTTAATAAATTATTTTTTTCAAATTAAAAAATTGTCTAAGTTTTTCATCATAATGGCACGAAAATATTTAAAATGTTCAAAATTAAAAGTTCAAAAATGTTGATTAAAAATAATTATACTGCAGGAGGATACCGTTATATGTACTGTTTTTTATGATATAATGTAGAATAATATATTCTATAGAGAAATCACACAATCCTCTTCACATTTTTTACTCTTTAACTATACGTAAATATATATTTTAGAGGTTACTCTGTACTAAGATGGCAGCTCTGTTCCCGCATTTACGTCCCACATATATAGAAATATAAATCATTGGAAAGAAAAGCGGAAACGCAATTTTATTGCATTTTTTCTTTTTTTCATACTTGAAACGTATTAATAAATTTACATACAATTCATTTGTTTCGAATATAACATTAAGATTGATTCATAAAATAAATTTGATATTTCCCTAACATGACTATTTCATGTATTTTTTACATACAAAGTTTTGATTAAGTTCTCTTGAGAAATATATCTGCTATAAATTAATATAACGTACCTACATGCCAATGATTAAAACGTATTGACATCACCACGTGATCCATCTATTATAAACACAATATAAAATTTTATAAAATATAGCAATCAGCTCGCGGCTTCACTCGCTTAAATTTGTGAATTTGTTTGTTTCGGTACAGGGAATTACGTTCCTGTTTTAATAAATAATGTATACTTGCAGCGCACTTAAGGTTTCTAATGTGAAAATTATTAAAACGATGGCATTTTCGATTTTCATTAAACAAATTATTATTGGAGCAATTAACAAAGTAATAGAATCAGCAACAATAATATTTATAAATTTTGTCGGTTTCTTGGTTTTTCTGTTAGTCGACGCTTATCTCAGAAACGACTTAAGCGATTTAAAGAGCTAAGACGTGAGCGCGGTGCGGGAGCGGTACAATCGGCTTAATTGTTTTTGTTGTAATATCCGTCATGTATGAATGGTGTAATGATTAAATAACTGACCTTTATAACTATTTATTTATATTTTCATAGAGAAATGATAGCTTTGTTGGGCACTCCTAATTTTTAAGAAAATAAATTTGATCAAAATACATTTAATTATTTTAAGATAATAATTAAAGTAACATATAAAATCTTATATATTATGTTGTAATTATTACAACGCATGCAAGGAAAAATCATTTTATAAAGTTGTTTAATTCTGTTAGAATTATAAAACTTACTAAAAAATATTTAATATATTAAATATATAGATATCACATTAGTATCGATACTTTACTGGTAATAATAATTGAAAAAAATATACACTACATCCATACATCCACACATCCACACATCCACACATCCATACATCCATACATCCATACATCTGTACATCCATAGATCCATACATCCATACATCCATACCTACCTACCTACCTACCTACCTATCTACCTACCTACCCACCTACCCACCTACCCACCTACCTACCCACCTACCCACCCACCTACCCACCTACCTACCTACCTACCTACCTACCTACCTACCCACCTACCCACCTACCTACCCACCTACCTACCTACCTACTCACCTACCTACCCACCTACCTACCCACCTACCTACCCACCTACCTACCTACTTAAAATATAAAATAGCGTTTCTAGTATCGAGTTCTACT
The DNA here is from genome assembly GCA_917862395.2 of Heliconius sara. Lineage (NCBI taxonomy): Eukaryota > Metazoa > Arthropoda > Insecta > Lepidoptera > Nymphalidae > Heliconius > Heliconius sara. Next base: position 238,009 of record OU860792.2, read on the forward strand.
ATCTCAAATATAAGCTTCTTGGAAACTTAAATACTTATATCTTTTGATAGAGTGAAGCTATTACAATGAAATAAACACTAAATGTTACTTTGATTTACTGGTAATTTTTACGTATAAAACTTGCTTAAATATATTGTGTACTTTTGACGTGATGCGTGTTCACATAAACAGGAAAACAGACAAACAGACAAACAGACAAAAATTCCAAAAATATTGGAAATGGATTCTGTTAGTTATCCTTTAACACCCTAGCTAATTTTTTTTTAAATATTTTCAATGTACAGAAACGACTTTTCTACAGATTTATTATAAGTATAGATTTATAATATATATTCATATATATTTATAATCTATAATATATATTGATATATATCTATAATTTCTGTGCAAAAGAATCATAATTTTGTACTCAAAATGCTGAAATCGCGACAAATTAGAGCAAATCTGACATATTTCCAAGCATTTCATTTATTGATCGCACTATTATGCTAATAGTCGTCAATTACCCTCGATCTTTTGATTGACAAGTAAAACACCGACATTAACGTAACGTCAGAACGTCCCAAATTATATTTCAGTATGGATTTAATGGCGAATTAAATTTCATTTGCTTATGACGTTTCGTTCGGGTAAGTCGAAACTGTAGATATCTTTTCACTTTTGGTTCAGTTGTTAATAATGTGACATATGAAACAGAACTCATGGGTTGAGTGTTTCTAGATTATACATTGAAATACATAGTACTATAATATAAATAATAGGAAAAAATCAGCAGGAAGTCTGGAACGGAGTGTCTTAACACTAGGTATCCCTCTGTCTACTTTGCTATAATACTGTCTACTTTGGATAGCGTGAAGATGGGATAAAATATTACATACGTATCGTACGAATATATAATAATATAATTAATCTTTAATGGAATTCTTATAATTAAAAGTTTTAATTATCTTCTAGTAAAGAACATCGCGTAATTAATTTCGAGTTTTTTGTTGAACCTATGACTTCTAGTTTCTATATTACTTTTCAAATGGTTTTAACTTTATAAATGAGAGCTATTGAAAGTTAGAATAGGTCCCACGGGCGGGATTCAACGGGTACTATAATTTCTTTGTTGAAAACAGCTATAAAGGCAACAGTATTTATTTGCAAATACAATACGCTTAATCAAAGGGTGGAGAGGCGTGAAATTTATTATTTCAATGAGGTTTCATAATAAATGTGACTAAATTTTTAAATATATTTGGATCGTTTAACTCGAATTATTACCTATGTTTAAAATATTATTTCAATATTCGCTTACTAAATTGGCAAAATCAAAATGAAAATAATTTATAACTATACCAGCAACACTAATAACTGAGCGGTATAACATCTGACGGTAAATTTGACCGTTCCCACTCGATGGAAACAATTATTTTTTGTATTTCCTGGGTGTGGTAACAAGATAAGGCGAGGCGTTGCGTTCCACCACTCAACACACACGAAATGCCTACCCTTCTGGACATGTGGATGCTCTTTTTATTTGTATTCATTTTATCAGAATTAATTGACGGTAAGCTTTGTCTAACCGAACCTAACCTTTCTAAAAAAATATAGAGACATGGCATAGGATGCTTTTATGTTAAAGTAACTTAAGCAGAAAAATCCAAGAGTTCAGTTCTCCTGTATTTAAAACAGTGCCTGTTGAATATCCGAGCTTAACGCCGCACTTCATTCAACCCACAACCAACGTATTTACAGTGAAATGATGTGCTACAGGGCCACAATGGCCTCTAATAATACATTTGGGTATCTATAGCGTAAAAAATATATTAAAAAATATAAAAATGTACACTACAACCAAAAAGTCAATTTACCTTACCTCTTCATATCTAACATTTTATTAAAAGCACGTTCTCTCGGACAGATCTCACGATGTGGCGAACTATAGTACTTGTAGCGTACCTGACTTTAAAACCTGGAGCACCTCACGGAGCTGGCAGCGTAGCCGTGGATTATTTTGTGCAAAAGGGAGCACCCTACCTTTGCTTCTTGACATGTGAATACAGTATATGTAAGTTGCGCGTTGTGAAATGGAAAATTTTGGTATTTTACATTTTATTATTGCTATTTTTATTTTGTATGAAATATGTAGGATGAAGGTAAAATTTTAGGTGAATCGTTTGTCAAATTTTGAAAAATATTTACTATATAATGCATTTTTGGGTAAAACATATATAGATTGAAGGCCTGCCCTAAAAGGCAGATGTGTGGTGCAGGCGCGTGACTGTAAACGCGACAGGCTGCAAGTTCGATTCCCATACAACGGAGTTTCATTCTGCCTACTCTGCCATGTGCGAGATAATATCCAGAAACCTAAAAAAATATACATACTATTAAAATGAACACTTTATGTGGATTCCGTATTAAGTGTCTATCTTCAAGTTGTACTTTACGGTAAATTATAGCAGGGAATGCAGAGGGGAACTAGTTTTAAAGCAATCCGTTCTCTCTATCGCTTCACTTTCAAGACAGCGTATTGAGTCGCGTAACTCAAAGCTGCACTTTCTCTTCCATACCATGTGGTAATCGAACCTATAATTCGTTCACCTCTCAGGTTGAATTTACCGCCATGCTTTATCTTCTTACAAGAGAAAGAAAATTAATAAATTTCATTTTTCCAAGTGAAACTATACTTTGTATATTACTTATTTTATAAACAGTCACATTATTTAAAATATGAGAATAGTTTCTTACAACACAAAGTCGATTACCAGCGACGTACTGTTACACTACACAATCGATTTTATTGCGGATTTTTTCTAATAGAAAGTTAAGAGGAAAGTTTATATGTTAATATATTCCAGTAATAAGATTAAAACCGAACACGTATTATATAATATTTGTTATATGACCAAAAAAGCGCTTGTTTTGTAATAGAATAATTTATAAAAACACATTATACAATCGTAAATTGAAAAAGAAAATTGGGCATTATTACCTCTAAACTCACGAAACAGCCAAAAAGAACCTATTTGTCAATATTTTAGACATTGAAATAGAATAGAGAATCGACGACAAATATGTGTAGGTTTCATAAAATGAAACTCAGTCGGCTCAGTGTACGTAAACTGGCTAAAATCACTTAGTACAGCACAGAGAGCCATCACTATCACTTAACATCGACGTGCAACGTGAAACAATACTCGTTAGTATTTTAAACTATCCAATAAAAAGTCAATTTTATTGGAAATTTGCGTTTATATGGTTTTTTTGCATAGAAAACATATTGGCCATTTGTCAGTCGTGGCACAGGGGTACAAGCGTGCGACAGGTTGTGGGTACGATTCCAACTCGAGGAAATGAAATATTTCATATTTTCATTTTCCGTTCTGGTAATGAGGTCATGTTGTTTGCTGTATGGTGTCGAGTTCTACCACTCAACACGCAATGTCACCAGAATGTGGCGGAGAGTGGGGAACAGAAGTGTTTTAATAGGAACAGAGTACTTAACTCTAGGTTCCCCCTACCACTACTCACTACTTAAAACAACACAAGTTATCAAATTATTTCTCCTATAACAAAATTGTAGTTGAAAACAAGAAGTTAGTACACGACTTCATGGACAAAGGCATCAGGGTTTCGTTGCAGCTAATTGATAAAAGTTGCGATCTCGAAAGGAACTTGCTACAATGGAATGTACCTGTTGGAGTACTTTTGGATGCTGGATGTGAAAATACCGCGAAGATTTTAAACACGGTAAACTAGATTTTTAAAGCTTTTTGTGCCTCTTTTTCAGATATCATATAACCTTTAGCTTTACTCGATAATTGGACAATCCAACATAAAAAGGCAACTTGTAAATGAACTATTAGTTCCTAAAATTAGCGCTTTCAACAAAGGAAATTCTTCAATTAATTTTTTTAGCTTCACAATGCCTACCGCACATACTAGGATAGGCAGAGAGAATCTGGGAACCTAGTGTTAAGGCACTCCGATTCCATTTAGACAGTTCCGTAGCCCTCACCCAAATTACAGAGGCATTGCGTATTGAGTCACAACGCCTCGTCTTGTTATCAGAGCGAAAAAATTGAAATATTTAATATTAAATTTCCTTCAGGGGGATTCGAACTCAGAACCTAACGAGTTTACGGTCGCACACTTGCGTTTCTCTACCCACAGTTTTATAACATATATATGGAAAGAAATATAAATTCACGTTTATTATGTCATATACTTATCCTCTTAGTGAAATTTCTTGGAATATAATATTGCTTTATTTCACAAGTAGCCAAAAATCTGTTGACATCATTTTAAAGCATTGTAAAGAGTTTTATGTTTGAGAAGTTTAAAGCTTTAAATTGTATTCTGAAAATTAATGCATTCGTACATAAGAATGTTTTGAACGCAAATATAATTGAATTAATTTTAAAAGGCCATCGATGCCGTCGTGGCGCAGTGGAACATCATCTGACTGTAAACGCGACGGTAGTGGGTCGAAAGACAACCCGTTCCCGTAGCATTGAGTTCCATCGCTCAGCAGGCATCAGTTAAGTCATTCTTTTGCAAAAAGTTAGCAAAAGAATGTTTTAACACTACCTACCTTACCACATGCGGGTCACAGCGTGTAGCTCGAGAAAACTATGTATAAAAGAATATTCGCTAACATATCCTTTATTTTTGGTCCGCAAGGCATCTCGAGGTATTCTTTTTGACGCCATGCATATGTGGCTTATTATGGAGACAGCGGAGCACGAGAGCGGTAGTACTCTGAACGTGTTACAACGAATGAACCTCAGTGTAGACGCTGATGTCGTCGTTGCTTTTGATAAAGGTTAGTATTAGGTGCTATGTATTTGTAATTTGGAAGAAAAAAAGGAGAACCGAAAATAGTTTAAGAAAATATTTTATTTTGAATATTACGTCGGTCAGCTTATTATGTATAATTAATTATAAATATATACATATATATATAATTTTTTTTGAAGGCTGAATTTATTTTCTCTCTATCACTAAAATCTTCCAAAAAATTTGATTTTTTTATATTATTAAATAAAGCTACTCATTTTTTCCGATTAATATACAATAGAGTAAATAAGTCCACTCCAAAACAAAATAAGAAATTATGTAAACAAAAAATGCGACAAAAAAAATTCACAGCAACTTCGTACAGTCATTTCATTTTATTCGACAGGCGACCGCGTAGAGCTAATGGATGTTTTCAACTACGGAAAGATACAGGGAAGTGATTTGGAGAAGAAATATGTGGGAGAGTGGAGTCTAGAGAGCGGTGAGTTAAGACTTTAATGCACATGTTATGGTTTTTTTTTAAATTAGGAAAAATGGATATAGAACATAATGTAGCAAGTTCCCTTATTTAGCAAACAAATGCTATAAACGAGCGAAAAATAAAGAAAGGAGTCAATTAATAAATGCTTTACACAAAATTCAACTTACATTGTAAGACAAAAAAAGGTAATAATATCACATACTAGTTTTAGTATGAAATATTCCAACAAATAAAATATGCCTTGAATTTTCATGACTCGTACACAATTTCAGGCCTGAACGTTTCGCTGAACAGATTCAAGTATTATGATCGGTGGGATTTCCACAATTTAACTCTGCGAGCCGTTACTGTGGTGAATATCATTGCAATACACATTTACACGTACATACATACAAAATGTAATAATATATATATTTTATATAATTATACTCGCAATAACGTCTTTAAATTGGACGGAATACGAAGTGTCTTAACACTAGGAAAGCTAGTACTGCTCTTTCTGCTTTTGTATATGCGGGGTACGGCGTGAAGATGAAAAAATTAAAAATTCCTTAAATAAAAGTAAATTCAGAACTCTAATCAGGGACAGAAGATTTTGTTTATCATGTGCTTTGGTATGTGGGGAACTTAATAATGTCCACTATATTTTTTCAATAGATTTTAGGCAACCCAAAGGATTTCAAGCCTGAAATGCTATCCGACGTGGGATATAAAGTCGGAGTACCGCTATTGACTAAAATACCGACACAACTACTGTATATACTCAAGGATATACATAATTTTAGGTTAGTTTCCGCTTATATATATATAATATGGATACAAGTATTCATATCAAACTATTATGTCAATAAAGTATATAAAATGATTTATGAATGTTCAAAATTAAATTATTTATGGAACGTAATAAAGAAAATAAGTATACACTTTAAAGACGTTATGAGTCCAGTGGACCTGCATAGAACATTACAGGTAAGTACTCGTATACATTCAACGGAAACGATTTCTCGAGTGGGTATTAAACTCACTACCAAAGTCAAACATTACCGACCAATGCCAAAATTTTTAAAGCATTAATATTTCATCAGTTTCAAGTACACAGTGGCGGGGCGTTGGATCGGATCGCCGGAGAGGAACTCCACTTTGGTATTGTCATAATATATTTCATATTGCACGCTTGCATTTTTCAAAGAGCTCACGCTGAAAAAGTTTCCTTTATAAATTTTTATATAATATTATGAACTAAAACTGTATGTATTGTACGTACATATTAAATTGTGTGGCTTTAACTATATTTTGTATGTTTTTTAGAATTTGCATGAATAGAAATCATATGAAGATATTTACTTTCAGTTGTCAAATATTAGTTAATTAAAGAAAAATATGAGAATGAGCTATTAATATTATGTATAAATGATTTGGGGAATATAAACTACCTTGAGCTCGTATCCCACTCGGAGGAATGATTTATTTTCATTTTCCATTGTGCTATACGATATTATATATTGTTCAGGCGGTCACCAACTCCTTGTTCTGGGGAGAACAAGACATTTCTTGCACTTGCGCGAGGATGTTCAAGCATTGGTTGGAGTGGGTCGATGTGTTCTTTCCACCTGCTACTAGTTTTGAGTATGTATTCGTTATTTTAGTACTATTAAATGCAATCATAAAAATGCAATGCAATCTTAAAAAATATATATATTTGATTTGACATAACTTGCCATTTGTTGCCCATAAGTTAAGAAGTAATAAAAAATAGATTTTTTTAAGCTTACCTACATCAAGAAAAACGTTTTGATTGACATTACAAAACAAAAAGAAGATTGTTTTTTTTTTATTAATTCTAGTTCTTGCATAATAACAATGTTACTGAATAACATCAATGGAAAAAAAAAACTAAATCACAATAACTAATAAAACGCAAGGATGACTTGAGTCCTTGGTGTGCATTATTTAATAAAAGACCATCTCTATCCATATTAGAATTTATTTCTAAATTTCCATTTTTAAGTATTTTTATTAAAAAAATATGGACAGAATTTTGTTCTTTAATTATAATAAAATCAACGCTTCAAGTTAAATCACGCTGTATCCCGCGCACAGCAGTGTCTTAACACTCGAGTAGGGTTCGAACCCACAACCAGTTCTTGACAAGCCAATCCATGACTAGGATTATAACGATTCACAGGACAAAATTCTACTACCTGATCCTAGACCAAGGCATAGGTAGCTATGAGAATAGGTTCCTGAAGCCTCTATCAAGTGGCGTGTGGTTCTGGACGGCAGTATCAGGAGTTGCTTGTACAGTACTATTGGGTATTGCTGCTGTGCTAGAAGCAAGAAGCGAGCCTGGATTGTATGCATTTTTTAGCGTTTTTGCTGTTATTTGTCAACAGGGTATGAAAATTTTTTGTTCTAGGGTTTTTAGTTTTAAATGAATGTTTAACGAAATGTGATAAGTACGCATAATTTAGACCGACAAAATAGTATTTCCATAATATTTAAAATATTTTTATTTTTGTGACTAAAATTCAGATTTACGGTACATCCTGCACCCAGCAGGGTATGGAGAGGGAACCTAGTGTTAAGACACTCCGTTCCCCACTTTCTGCCCAGCTCTGGGCACGTTAAGTGCTCATGCACTTGTGTGTTAAGTGACGGAATTCAACGCCGCGCATTACCTCGACACCCGAGCGAAGAAATAAAAGTATAAGTGTAAATAAATATATCATTTCTTCGAGTGGGGATCGAACTCACAATCAGTCGATTTTCCTGATGTGGTAGACAAAACGGAAATTAGGTGAAAAGTGTAAAATGAAGTGAGTTTAACACTGAGTAGGCTTTGCCTGTCCTGCTAAAAAAACGGTAAATTCCTAAAGCAAAGCAATTTAAATTTATGTTTATGTTCTCATATCATTAATTAGCCATGTTAATATTTTATCTAGTACTATTTTATCAAAAATTTTACAACATAAAACAACATCTCTTTTTAATAATTCATATGAAAATGCAGCATATTTTATATGGAAATTTCAGATTTATTTTAAAATATTCTATTTCCAGCATATGAAGATGGAGTCAATTTATTTGAAGAAATATCCTCGAGTCAAGGTAAATACATTATATAACGCATACCTATTATATAAGTTATTTACTTTTCCTCCATATTCAATAATGAAAACGTTTTTTTTGTTTCACTGCAATTCTCGAATATAACATGTGTCTTTAGACACCGATGACACTGTTCTGAAGGCACATTTCTTGGAAAAGTATAAGAGTTTGGTAGCTGAATTTGAAAGCAATCCTATTAAATTACACCCATCACGCATATAGTTTTAGAACAGTTTGCCTTAATATACTGTATATAATGTAGGTCGTCGTCTCATCCTCCTCGTCGTGGGCATAACTAGTATGTTACTATACAACTACTACACGAGTAGCGTAGTGTCGTGGTTGCTGAACGCAGCCGCGCCCACTCTCGCTGATATGGACGCGCTCATCAATAGCGACCTTGAACTGGTCTTTGAAGATATTGGATATACCAGGGGGTGGCTTGATGTATGTATTTATTTTTAACCTTTAGCTTCACGTTTCCATTTTCCGCATATAGCAGAGTAGGCAGAGGGGCCTAGCACGGAACGAAGTATCTTACACTTCGTTCCTCACTTTCTGCCTAATTCTCGAGTATTAAATGGCGGGTTTAAATACCGCGCTTCGCCTTATTAACTGAGCGGGCAATTAAAATATATAATTCCATGTAGAGGGAATTAAACCTACAATCGTCAAGTTGGTTGAATTAATTGCTTGAAATAAGTGGTGTTAAGATACTTGATTGCATGAATAGAGAGTGGGTTCGAATCTCGTGGGATACGGTAAAGAGCAGATAGAATATTGACAATTGTGACCGCACAGTTCAGGAGTTACCTTATTGTGTTAGACGAACCAAAAATGAAAAGTAAAAGACTCGAATGACGTTCTGGATTTATAATCTTCATGTTTGCATTCTTTTTGTTTTTAATCAATGAATGGTACACTTACTTTCTCAACAGTATATTAACAAAACTGACAAAGATTATATTTAAGTGACACTAATGTCCCAGAACCCAGGCTTCTTCTACTACAGTGGCTACAAGAACCCCAAGGAGGACGAGCTCCGGCTGAAGAAAGTGACTCGAGCACGGCGCACAACCGCGTTATTGCAGCCCGCCACCGCCATCAGCCTTATACGGACTGGGAGTTAGTATTTGTTGAGTGAGGATTTGTTTGTTTGCTTGTTCATTTATTTGTTTTCTTTCAATTTATGTTTCACTTTGTACCATCTACATATTATTTTCGTTGACTTTTTATATTCCTACCAACTTGCTTAGAAGCAAATATATATAGGTAATGCAATTATAAAAAATGAGACAAAAAAAAATATTAACGAAGTCCAAAAATAAAAACAAATAATTTAGCGATTTGTAATGTACCCAGCATATGCGTACCACACGGAGCCCTACACTGCCTACCAGGTGATCTCCCGCACGTTCTCAGAGCGCGAGCTGTGCGAGCTCGGCGCCTTGCGGATGCTGGGACCCGACAACGTGTACATATTTGGTCAGAAACGAAGTCCGTATAAACAATTCTTTGTTTGGAGGTTAGTGTAATATGCATATGTATATACATTTTGGGCCAGTAGTGGTGCAGTAGTGGTGCAGTGGCACGAAGTGTGACTGTAAAAGCGAATGGTTATGGGTTCGATCCCCACTCGAGGAGATGAAATATTTACTTAAACTTATATCTCCATTTCTTCGCTTTGTTGTAGAGGCTAAGCGCGGCGTTGAGTTCCACCACTCAACACGCAATACCTTCACAATTCGGCAGAATGTGGGGAACGGAGTGTCTTAACACTAGGTTCCTCCTGCCTGCCCTGGTGTGTTCGGGATAAAGGCTGAAGCTGAAAAAAAATACATTTTATTTCATTTTCACAGTGCATCACGCGTATAGCAGGTTAGTAGTAAAAGAGGCTTGTGTAGAGACACTTCGTTCCCACATTCCGCCGAATTCTGGAGGAATTGCGTATTGAATGACGGAGCTCAACACCGCGCTTTGCCTCGATAATAGAATGAAATGCCTCGAGTGGGAATCACAACCTGACGCGTTTACAGTTGCACGCTTATGCCCCTGCGCAACGACTGGCCTATATGTATATACACACACATATTTAATTATGCATACAAACACAGATTTTAATATATTTATAGGTTATTTACTATGTAGGTTATCAAATTCTTTAAAGAGTTATTTTAGAGAACATGTACAGTCTGAAATAACAAAATCTTATATATTTTTAAATAAAATAACTTCGCCAATATTCGTTTTGTTGTTTTGTGGCACAGTACAGGCGATTAAGGGGGTTACAGGACAGCATTATCTTTATATCCCACACAATACAAACCGGAAACGTCTACGTTTTCTGTATTAAATATAATATTATATTATTATAAAGAAAAATTTCTTGTTTTCTAACTCTCGGTGAAAATTCGTTTATCTATAAGGTTTCTCCTTAAGGAACCATGTAGGTTAATTTTAATTTTCAGTAGTCACCTTTACATTGCCTGTCACTTAGTAAAAAGTATTATAGAAAGACAAATAAAATAAAATGATTTACCAAATTTGTCAGAAGAGCTCGCGCCTATCCGACGGAGATCCGGTGGGAATTATTAAACCCTTTTTCCTTTAAAAAGTGTAAATTCTATTATTATTTGTAAAGTAATGAATTATTATTATTATTGGAACAATAACATTTGTGAATTATTTGCGATTATAAAATTTTTAATTAATGTGAAAGATACAATACTTTTTTAACTTAATAGTTAAGTTATAAGTCATAATATAACCATGATCTAGTTTCAATTGTACCATGCGGAAATAGAAAGCATTTTAAAAATTTAAACTGTTTTTAAACATTTTTTAAGTGTTATTCCACACTTAGGAAAGAAAAATAATTGCGCCTCCTGAGGCGCGGGTTCGAGTCCCGCTACGTTCAAATTTTTATACGTTTTCTAAATAAGTAAATATAAACTGTCTTCAAAATACCTGCCAGTTACGTATATCTCAAAAACTACTAAACCGAATTTTGATAAAACGTGATATGTTCCTTACGTTGGAATATAGTGTTTTGGCACTAAATTCTCTGTACCTATAAGCGATATATAGCTTAAAGTGACAAAATATTAAAATTTTTAGTCTCTTGCGTCTCCTCGAGCGCGGTCACACATCTTTAGCGAGCGCGCGCGTATCTGGTCCACGTCCTACATGCTCAGGAAGAGCACCGCGCGCACTCGCTTTAGGACAGGCGGCGCCGGCGTTCGCGGCGTTAGGTTTCACTGCGTTGCTGTCTGTTATTATAGCCGTGGTGGAGATTTGGTTTCATAAGTTAGTAGGATTTTTATTATTATTTTTATTAGTAAATTGAAATTGATTGCACATTAGACTGCATATTGTGCCAAGTATGACTGCGATGCCTTCAAAGTCTAATGCTAATATTTCGTTTTTTGTGGTCTGGTTAAAGATACATTGGATAGTTAGAACTTACTATTAGTAGGCTAACATCTATCTACTTCGATCAAAGCAAGACATGCCTAAAGAAAACAAAACATGACACTAGACCCAACAAGAAAATAATCGACTCCAAATCGTAGCACAACTCAACATTTATCATAAATACCTAAAACAATAAGGAATGGTCAATTCGTCAATATTTATTCCAGAGCCCAAAACAAAAAGCGAGCCCGCGGAGAGTTCAATAATCGCGCACATAACGTAGAGCGGAGTGATTTTTGTGAAGCATAAAAAAACAATAAAGGAAAAATGTTTGACGCCCGTCAAGGGGCTGGCTGTTTAAAGTTTCAGCACATAACAAGCGTTTACGTCGCGTTTAAATTTACACTGTTTGGCGGTTTTTGCACAGTTTGGATAAAGAAATTATTATTAGTTAAATATTAGTATATTCATTGGCAAATAAATAAAAAACCCTTTATTCAAATAATGTACAACATATATGTATGATTACTATTTACGTACGTATGCTAAGTAGATCCAATGTTTTCTCTCTTTAAGTTATATTTATGTGTGAATATATATTTTAAAAATTTGAATCTGTTTTATTTATTTCATCATCATCGTTATCACCAGACATGGGTATCTCGCAAAGATTAGTGCTGCCCGCGATCCGGTGGCTTTCTGTTACTTTGACTAGAAATGTAATAAGTAGTGCGTACATGTCATGCACATATATACACTACATATTCCTGGCAAAGTAATAACAGATAGCAGTTTGACAACTGCTTAGATTTTTTAAAGATACTTTAGTTACAAGGTATTAATCCAATTACGTAGTACACTTAGTGTTTGTGAATCGATCTTCACTCGTGCTTATCTTACAAAGCATGACCTTATATAAATAATACAGTGACTTATAATTTCTTATCTCATACTATTGATAAAATAACATGATAAAATATTATAAAAAAAACAAAATGATGTTCATCGTTTATAAAAACGCCGTCAGTCTAAAACGCACAGGCCACGTCCGTCCCGTCTCACCGTTGAGTAATGGAGGCGCGTCGGCGGGTATCTAAATCGCGCGTTATAAATGACGCGATCAATTCTTGTTTACTCCCGAGGGCCCTCATTGAATGCACTCCCGCTTATTTTAATAGATTGAAGATCACTTAACGTAGAATGATGATATTAGAACGGCTTTTATTGAAAACGTGTCGATACTGCTTAAGGTTATTCAAGATTTTATATTAAGTTGTTTTGTTGTATTTTTTTAATATTGTGCTGTGTATATATAATTTCTTTATGGAAATTGATGTAATGAGAAATAACTGTGGCCGCCGTGGCGCAGAGGCGCCAGTGTGCGACTGTCGTGGGTTCGATTTCCTATCGAGGTAATCAAATATTTGATATTACCATTTCCTTTCTCACTCAACACACTCGCACATATGCTTCAGAGTTTAAAAATAAACAGCTACACCAAAAACGGTTACATGGATTCGGTTTCTGTATTAGTTAATTGGAAATACTGGTGAAACGCATTTGTAATAGTAATAGTTGTTGATCTATAATGAAATATAAGAATTAGAAGTATATTGAATTAAACTTAGATCCCTCCCAATAAATAGTCAGTCCAATTAATAAAAATGTAGTTTAAAACAATATAATTTGGTTTTACATATACATTTTTAATAGGAAAAACTTGAAAGTCATAAAATATTATGATTTGAAATATATTCCTAAAATAACACAAATGTATACCCTTCAAAGCTTAAAAGCCCTTTTATAGAGGTTGTATGAAATTTTAAGGAACATTATTTTATTTTAGCTTGTCCATAACTAAGTAGATACATTACGACGGCGCAGTACCTAGTTACTTAAAAGGGAGCAAATAAGCTAGTAAAGTTACACGTAAAATATAAATATCATTACACATTTACACACACACACACATAATTGAATTTAAAAGTTGAGAGTTAAATTTGATCACAAAAGGTAAAGGTAAGGTGATAGTAGATAGGTAAGTTAGTTAAGTTAACAGGTAAGTAGGCTCCTGTAAAAATGTGTGTGTGTGTGTGTGTGTGGATGTGTATGTTGGAAGTGGAAGGTACATTGAGTAACAAATAAAACAGTAAACTAACATAATAAGTTCTTTCATTTTCACGATTATTAAACATTTTAAATGAAATATTTTAACAGTCTACCCGTGACCACGGACTACTGCAAAGTGTTCGAAACGTCGGATTTCGAAAATCTTAAATATACGCGGTTAATCCGGTTAAAATAGTTTTATTTAACATGAGTAAATTAACATTATGCTTATAGGCCGTCTACTCAGAAACCGAATTTGAAAACACGAACCAGTAGGTAAGAATGACACGAAAATAGCACCAGCAAAAAAAGTGTAAAACGCTGTAAAGGCAGGTTAGGTAGATGGAATCCGGGTGCCAGATGAAAAAATATACACCATTAGTTAATAAGTCTACTATATTGTGTATAACTACAATATAATAGACTTATGACCTCTAAAAATCAGCTTCACGCTGTATCCCGCATACAGCTGGTTAGGCAGAGGGAATCTAGTGTTAAGACACTTCGTTCCCCACTTTTGCCGAATTCTGGAGGCACTGCGTGTTGCGTGGTAGAACTCAACGCCGCACTTAGCGTTTTTTTTATGACGTCTAATATAGTTTTTGCGCTTATGTACTAAATTTTTTTTTCTTCTGCTTCACAAAATATTTTTAATTGACTTAAATCAAGTTTAGAAATTAACGCCCCTCCATTAAAAGAGTCTGCTTAAATGTGTAAATGTAAGTAAATATTGCAACTCTTGTGCAACTTGTGTGCGCACTAAGAAGTTGACTGATCGAACGATCAGTGTGCTAAATGACTTTGTTTGACGACGAACTTAAGTTGTGTATGAAACGCCACGTCCTTTATGTTCCGCCTTTAATAAATTGTATTATTTATTTATTTTTTATTAAGTATATTTTTTGCTGGTGCTATTTTTTTCTGTATTGTTACTGAGTGGCAAATAAAAAGCTGCATGTAATAGTAATTTAACTTTCTTGTACGTATCTGTAAGTTCAGTTTAAGAGTACTCAACCTCGATCGGTCTCAACCTAGCAGATTGTAAATAAAAACTAATTTTCAAAGGATGAAACATTACTTTTCATATCAACAAACAGTCACCCATCAGCAGGAAGGCTGCTGGCGGCGTTGCTTCAGGCTGTCACTTTACGGTAACAAATCATACAAAAGTTTCTTAATAAAGAAGCAAGCTAAAGCTCAAAATCATTTATAAAGTCGATAACTTATTGATACTATCAACACATGGTTGGAAATTATTTTGTTTTACACGATAGTTGTATTTAAGTCGGTTGTGGGTTCCATATTTGGGTTAGTATGGGTCATCAAAGTGCGGCGTTGAGTTACACTATGTAAAAATTGGAAAATGGGGGATCCTACTACTATATTGCCTCTACCTGCCCTATAAATTGCAGGAAATAGCCAAAGGCTTATTAAAAAACATAATTAAGTATACAACCAGCTATTTACGTAGCCATTTCAAGTAAGACGTTTAAAAATGATCAAAAATAATATTAGTACACAGAGACACGTACGAAGAATGCATTTGCATACAAATAGAAGTGTCAGCCGGTTACTTTATATTACTTAGCCGGCACTGCTGTAAGTCTTTGTCGTTTGCTTATATTTTTTCGGTGTTTTACTTCGAGTATGCATATATATTAACAAATTCAAACACATTATAATTTTATTTGTTTCTTTTTTATTGCTATATCTTTTGTCGGAGGATAAACGTGGTCATTATATAGTAAAACTTTTCAAAATTTTCCAACTCACTATTATGATCATAGATATAAATCTAAACATATGTTCCATAATAATGAAACATTGCAAACACACCACTACAGTATCAATAAACAATACAAAACGCTCCACCTGTCCCTTACGGAGCAGTATTCAGTGACATAATTGAAATAAAATTTATGACGCATAAAATTTTTACACACCGTCCCTATTGTCAATCGCCACATGGGATTTGTAACCGCCTTGAAATTAGAAAGACATTTTCCCAGTCTTTTTTATATTATTTTTTACAGGTTTTATGTAATCCGTACGTAGTAGGGTAGTAAATAGTGTTAAGACACTCTTTTCCCCCAAATTTTCATGTTTGAGACATCATGTATTTAATAGAGGAATTCAACGTCGCACTTTGAAGCCTACAAAGTTTATCAGAGGGAGAAAATCATGATTTCCCCCGGTGGAAATCTATCCCACTATCTAACCCACAATCGTCATGTTTACAGTCACACGCCGTACCGCTGCGCTACAGCGTATATTCATTGATTTAGTGCAAAAAAACAAAATTTTGCTATAGATATTTGTATAATAAATTTATTGAAACATCGTTGTACGAGTATACATTATCGAAACGGACACATTAGGTCATCACAAATTGAATATCGATATGCTAATTTACCGAAAAAGCGCTAATATCCATACTTATATTAAGTACAGTGTTAAAATTTTGTTTTATTCGATTGCTCTGCTAAGGACCCGAGAGAGAAACATATTTAGAGTTCTACACTAATTTTATAATATTGAAGAGATTGTTTGGTTGAGGGCACTAGTCTAAGAAACTACTGGTTCGAAGTGAAAATATACTTTTGGTTAATGATAAGTCAAATATCGAGGAAGGCTATAGGCTAATTGTTCATGAAATCAGTATCTTCGTGTCGACTTCTTGATAAAGACCTTCCCGGGACTTATATTATATCCTTATTTGTTTTGATATTATCTGCTACGACTACAACTTGCATTTGCCTAAGGAGGTATAGACGCAAGGTTGGTGGTGAGGTAGTAAAAAATATTTTGAAATGTATATGTTAAAATATTCCTTTCTTTAGTGTGTGAATAAATTCCAATAGATTTTTGCAACCACTTTTCATGAATGTAAAGCTACAGTCTTTCGGATCTCGGAAAGCAGTTCTGCTGAACTGAGCTGACAAGGAAAACTCTAGATTTTTATCTATTTAGATAAATGCGATGTTTGTAAGTTTGATTCTCATTAGAGAAAGTGAAATATTTAATATTTTTTTATTTCCTCACACTAGTAGGAACGCAAAGCGCAGTTTTGTGATCCTCCACTCAATACGATGTCTTAAAAATTCGACGTTAGTGAGAACGGAGTGCCTTAACACTAGGTTCCCAAGATCCCTTTGCCTTACCTCTAGGTAAGTAAGGGATACAGCGTGAAGCTAAAAAAATAACAATACAGACGCGGTAACTATCCTGCATGAAATTTAACATTTTTGTACTTCCAATCATTTACTTCTATTTTTTTTGCATCACTCTGTATTTATGGAGAGGCACCTAGTGTTATAGCACTCTGTTCCTTACATTTTTGTTTGTAGTCGCTAACTCTTAATAGAATTTAATAAATATAACATGATATTTTCATACTTTTGAAAAGAAAACTCAGAAACATCATGCCATGTTACACCTCAGTCAAACAATCCTATGTGTTATGCAGCGCGCGGCCGCTCTAAATTAAATTACGTATTCACGTCATTTATACGTCCATTTAAATCCTCATACACCTGCTGATGAGACTCGTAAGGGCTGATGTATTATTCTATATAGTTTATTTGCTTATATTTAGAATATTTGAGTGATTTCATGAATGACGACTGTGATCGCGCCTGACTGTAAGTGCGATGTATGTGAGTTCGGTATCCACTCCTGAGCAGGATTGGAGTTTTTTTCATTTATTCATCCTCATTTTTTTTACGTCACTCAAGAAAGAAAGAATATCTTAAGGAAGGGTTTGCCTTTTGTATTGGTTACTGTTATGTATTTTTAGCGCATTATCGAACAAAACGAGTTGACTAATGTTTCGAACCGAAAACTTTTCGCGCTTATTGCGTATTGAGTAGGGGAACGCCGCATTTTGTTTCGTTGCCAGAGCGAGCATATCAAATTATTGAATATTTAACCCATAACGTTTTAACTCATAACCTGTCACACGCTTGTTTTCCTACACCACGACTGGCCTCGAAAATTATGAATATTTTAAATAATATTATACCTACATATGAAGCAAAGTGTTTTCACGTCGAAAATGCATTACAAGGTATTGTTAGCGCACGCCTTGATCCCGTTGGATTTACCTCCTACCGACTTGTTCTTTAGAAAGTTTTATTTCTGTACTAATGCGAGTTGCGGTTGTTTGGAGGTTTGTTTTGTTTGTATATGTATAATAGAAGAATAAGGAGGTATTATTAGACTACCTGTACCTTCCGACGACTTTGCCTTCGTGGTCAAATGGAAATAATCAAACGGTGTGTTTGGCAGGTAAGGATGGTTGCGTCGAAACGATTAGAGGGTAGTTGTGGCACGGGGATACACGCGTGTATTTGTAAACGCGACAGGTTCGATGCTCACTTGATGATATTAAATATTTATAATTTTTACTTTCTCGCCTGGATAACCAGGCAAACGGACGGAGCAAACGGAGTGTCTTAACACTAAGGTAGCATGTGCGTGGCTTCTGGGGTTCTAATTTCAAATAGCTGTAGCAAGTCAGAGTGCGATGTTGAGTTTAACCATTTGACACGGAATGTCTCTTTAGCGGAAAGTAGTGAACGGGATTTTTAAATCTACGTTTTCTCTATTTACTCTGCTAAGCAATCGAAAAAACGGAGTGAGGTGGCTTTTTTTATTATTTAATATTTTTAATATGAAAAAAATCCAATATAAAGTAGCATAAAAATCTTTTACTAACAGGATAGCTAGCTAAACGGTCCGCGAATCAGTAACTCCGAGCTTGAAGGACTTCTCAAGATATCTACAAACCATTTGGAGTGGCGCCAATAGAGGCGTCGAGTACTTAATGTTCTATCACTACATCACTTCTAACTTTTTATTGTGGGGCTATTATTCACGCTACGGTTTAGAAGTACAAATAAAATTTGTTATGTAAATATACCCCGAGCGGCAGTTGAACCCACAACCAATATGTTGACAAAGGCCTCATTTTCTACAAACAGAGCTCTTCAGAACTATCTTTAATACTTACTTAAAATTGTCTAAAAAGCATATTTAATAGAAATGTTTGATCATTGACATTTAATATTTGATAAAAGGTATTTAAAGTAAAGGAGATCCAATCCATTATGTACTTACAATAATTCTGTCCACAAAAATATAATTCGGAAAACATCACATATCTGATGATTAAATTGATAAGAGGTCTGACAAAAAAATTGGGTTCAAACAAGTCTAATCTAACAAAGCTTTAGAGGTCTAAGAGATAGAGATTATTATGAACCCTTTCAAAGAGATCAATGGGTATCGAGTGTACCCTCAAAGTGATATGTACGGGTAAATGTTTGCTTATTACCTTTTAAGTTATTGGTGTTTGTGAAACAAATACTTGGGGAAAGGACTTTTCATGTTGTTATATTTGTTTCGTAATACGTCTGGTTGTGTGTGTATGCGAGGTTGTAGGTTCGATTGTTACGAGGTTCGAGGAATAAATATATAACCCTAATATAAAATAAAAATAAAAAAAGTATGAGGCAATCATAGCGCCTGCTCTACAACACAGGAGCTGAGAGTGAAAACACAACAGTTGTGGGTTCGAATTTCCTTCGGGGGAATGAAATATTTAATATTTTCATTTCCTCGCTCTAATAACGCCACTCAACACGCACTCGGAAAATTCAGCAAAAAGTAGCGAACGATGTGTCTTAACACTAGATTCCCTCTGCTTAACCTGCTGTATACGGGATACAGCGTGAAGCAGAATCGTGAAACATTGATTGTCCATATTGACATTAGCTTCTTAGGACAATCTCCCATACATTAACCATCAAATGGTCGTGAGGTCCACAAACAAAACCCCAACAAACTGGAACACCGGGCTATCTGCAAGCAACTTTTAATGTTAGCTTTACATCGAGGCGAGGCGAGATTTGATTTATACCGTGATTTATTGTTCCATAACCGCTTTTGCTTTGATATCGGCTATTTAGATTTATATTGTATGAGATAGACGTTTGACACTCGTTACGTATACGATATATAGTAAAATATTTGTTTTTAAATGTATGGCGGCTATTTTTCAGTAGCAAGTTCTTTTGTCACGTGGTGCGTCTATTATATTCTGTATATACATAGGTGGTATACGTGATACTTTTTTAGAAAACGTATAATAATTTGAAAGTAGCGAGATTTGAATATGTGTGAGTATTTTGAAACTTATCTAAGAGAATTTGGATGGATTCTTATTTAAAAATATATACATGATGTTTATAGGTAAGATTCTGAATTGTGTTTGTGTATTGATTTCAAAAATCTGGGCAGGCCAAATGTAGTAGGGGAATCCGTACAAAAATTTTGATTTGTTTTTTACATTTTATTATAATTAGCGCACTAGCTACGTTGACAGTTATACTAATATGCGCTGCCATAGCAACGTGCATGTCACTAAATATATAGAAAAGTGTAGGTATATATTGTCAAATGTATGGTAGTTTGTTTTATCCTTATTTTTATTAATTTAATGTACTAAACAAGCATTCTTATTGAAAAATATAGCGCTGTGCACTCCTCCTAATTATAAGCTATAAGTGTGCCAAATTTCATACTCTTTCGTCCGCGACTTTTTGATTTCAAATTCAAAGTTTATGATTCATGTATTAATATATAGATTTCTTAGATTGCAGTGGTACTCCCCTAATTGTAAACTCCCTTTGGTAACAAGGTAAAGCTTGGCATTGAGTCCTGATTCTCTAAAATTGGACAGCGCGTGGGTAAAGTAGAAGGAGAGAACGAGAATAAAGTAGAAAGTGCTCGGTCGACCTTGATGTTCGATGATCAATCAATAAAAGTCAATTGGGCTGCTAAATTTATATTATAATAAAATCTTGATAAATGAATAAACAATACTATACAATAAACGTTCAAAGCGTACAGCGTACAGTAAGTTATTGTCTCAGCGAAGTCAAACAAAAGTAGTAATCAAGAAGTTTAGGGCTTAAGTAGTTGGCAGGAAGCTAAGTGTAGTTAGCGAGAGGATTATTGAGCTCATAGATAGTAGACGGTACCGTACATGCAAGTTGTTTACTATGGATAACTTTAGAGCTAAGGGTCTGGGATTTGATTATATTTGTCTAAAATTTGATTGTAATTTTCACTTTCAAATAAAGATTTCAAATATGACTTAGAGATTTCATGGCGCCAATTTTCATCAATTTTTTTTCTGTGCACCTGTGCTTTCCTGTCAGCCACTCAATAATTAAAAAAAAAACACAAATAAAAAGAATTTAATTTAATTATTTAACAATATAAAGAACTGTACATTAGTCCATTTGTTTTTTCACCTGATAAATTAGTGGAGTGTTTTCAGCTCTACGCTCTTAATCTACCATGCCATATTAGCTATTCTATAGAATTAAAGAATTCAATATTTTAAATTTCAAAAATTTTAAATAATTACAAAATACCATGTTACTACGAAGTAAATTTTCCATAAAACATCACCATATATAAACCATGTGTCACTCAAAAGCTGGACTTACACGGTGTCACGCTGCCACCACCACGCCGTGCCGCCAATATTGACATATCTACAGTGACGAGTATGGTCAACGAGTAGTGGCCGCCCTAAAGTTAGCCTTTGATGGCTGCGCTAATTTGATTTTAGGATTTTTTCTTATTATTCTTTATCTGGTGGTATTTTGTATTGGTGTTATCTTGGTTATTTAATTCGCGAGTGTACAATGTACAACCTTTAAAAATCTTACTTCGTGCGGCCACGACTCGTCGACCGTACGTTACATTTTAAACAAAACAAAGCGATGGACATAAATCTTTTGTGTTTCAATCGAAGTTGATCCCATTCTCTCCGTACCGTATCAAAAATTTGGTAGTGAAAAATATAATCTCGTCATTTTTGGGAGCTTTTACTTCTTTGCTTTAATATGAAGATATCAGTATCTTAAGCTTATCAAATGCTTTAATATATTTTTAATAAACGTATTAAGAAAACGTACACAAACTAAACTATAGGTATAGTCTCATCGAGCTACGTCGCAATTATTATATGTTTGTTATAACTTATCTACATATGTTGTTAGCATCTCTGTAAAGATATTGTTATCTCAATGAGAACCTATGGCTTAGTTGTTCAGAGCGCTCGAACGGTTTCCAACAGGCGCGAGGCGAGGTTCAAATTCCGCTTCTTTCAAATTTTTATACATTTTCTTAAAAAGTATTTTGCTTTCATATACTGTTGGTAATATCGCTATTAGTGATAAAACGTGTTTTGAGTGGTCAAAGCTTTAATAATTTTCACGTTGTAGGATAAAAATATTACTTCCTACAATTTAGTTTCTCTTTAAGTTTAAGCATATACCTAAGTATAGTTTTAAAGTCTGAACGACTTATACGAAATCTGCCGTGTGATCCCGGCCTAG
Source organism: Heliconius sara (assembly GCA_917862395.2). Lineage (NCBI taxonomy): Eukaryota > Metazoa > Arthropoda > Insecta > Lepidoptera > Nymphalidae > Heliconius > Heliconius sara. The sequence continues at coordinate 260,323 of OU860792.2, forward strand.
AATAGGATCATCCTGGTACTGGTGGTGTCGTAAGAGGCGACTAAAGTAAGTGTGGTAGAGTCACGTCGCCAGCAATGGCAACACGCATGGGCAGACTCGACCGGATCATTACCACCCCCGGCATTCAAAACCGGCGTGAAGTAGTGGCTTTATGCCACTGCGTTTCGCATCAGGTAATGCCGGGCTCCGGAGCCCAACTCACCTTAAAGGCCGGCAACACACCTGTAGCTCCTCTGGTGTTGCAGGGTGTCGTGGGCGGCGGTACTCACTTACCATCAGGTGACCCGAACGCTCGTTTGCCTTGTCTTATCCATAAAAAAAATTTAATTCCAGCAGATTCGCATGGACGCCATCTGTCAGCCGCTCAGCAACAGAGGAGCTTACGTATAAGGTACATGTATATAAGTAGAATTCAAAAAGTTGTAAACATCATTGTTGTAGGAAAGTGAATGAATATTGAAGATCAGATCAGTCGGTCGGTGGAGCGCAGCGGACCGTGCCTTGGGTTGTGAGGACCCTTTTGAGACAAGTTTATGTAACACTCTCATTTCAGATGACTCTAGAAGAGTACACCGTCTACGTTTTAGGCGTCTCTATAAAAGTAAAAAGTAATACTTTCTTTAAATACTTTTATTACCTTATTTTTATAATTGTAGTTACCTACAAACATATATTAATATTTTTTTAATATAAGTTTGACACTGCGGCTGCGGTCACATCGTCTAACTATAAACGCGACGGTTGTGGGTTTGATATCCCACTAAGGGGAATGATTCTACTTAAATTATTTTCAATGTAAATCTAAAACGACGACTGACTTAGTTTTCTTGTATCGATTAATACTAAATTTTGTCACTACCATTTTTGTACTATAACTTACAATTGTCTTATTGTACAAAAAAAAATATATTCCACCGTTTTGTTCAAGGAAAAGGCCCTAAGTGTTATGTAGTGATAAAGTCTCTCACTCTACGGTCACTATCGGTCTACACTGCCTAGTTTTCCTAATTAATCTCGAAAAATCGAATCTCACAAGCGAATTCGCATGAAAAACCAAGTGATAGTCACACATCGACACACACATCATAACTCATCATGATTTAACAAAAACAACCAGAAAATCCAAACAAGCAAAGATCAAAACCTTCAATTAGTGGAAACGCTGGCGTACGAAATTTCGCGAACTAATTAACACATAAGAATCTAAATTAATTCAACATTAGAGTAAGTTTTGATAGCTAATTGAATACGTCGTGCCAATATCGAATTCCATTTGTAGGTATTCCGTGAGTATCGGGCGTATTGGCCTGTAATTGAAAATTGATTGCACCGCGCCTATTGAATATCGCCCCTGATTATGTCTTCACGAATTTGACGTATGCCGTAGGTACTCCGAGCACTCCGGGCACTCCAGTGATGCGAGAGTACGGTCGTTTGTAATCACGTCAATGATTTATATTTCTAAATTTGTACTTTAGATTTATTTGCTTTGGCTGCTACTGTTTGTAAACGCGGTTAGGAGTTCCGTCTCTGCTCACGGTTATGATTATGTATGTATTTGTTATGTATATTATTTAATAAATGCAGAAAAAATATTTTTTTATTCACCACGCACATTCTGTTTCTGAGATATAGCTCTCTGTCTCTCTGTCTTGTTGACCGAACGAAGAAATGCCTCTAATAATATATACCTCGAAAATAAGTCATAGACACTGTGCCGCTACGCCACGACGGCCTCAAGCGGATGTTTATTTAGCGGCAAAAAGAAAACTTTATGTAGAGCTAACAAGATCTGTTCGCAACTATTGCGTACTTGTATCTGAAATTTGGGAGAGTTTCTTCTGTTAAATACTAAATGCCAACAATATTTGAGAAGTTATAGAAAAGTTATTTAAGCGTGTACTTTAAATTAGACTGCCAAGTAAAGATAACTAACTTATTTTGAATATTTTGTAATTCATTGAACTGGGATGTAATCGGCGATGAAACAAAAATATTTGAAATTTCATAATTAATTATTGTACTTTGTCTCTCTAAACCGAGAGTTTAGAAAGAGAGTATTTTTGAGGCTGTCGTGGCACTGCGACATAGCCATTGACTTGAAAATTTGATCCTTTTTTGACACAGTGAATTATTTTCATTTCTTGCTCTGGTAGATGAAGCGCCGCATTGAGTTCTACCACTCAACCAGCAATACCTCGAAAATTGTATGGAAAGTGGAGAGCACAGTGTCTTAACACTAAATTTTCTGTGTCTGCCCTGCTGTAATTTAAACGAAAGAAAATTAAACATTTTCCAATATCAAAATTCAACTTAATTCTGTATAATAAAGCACGGCAATATCCATTGTATATTTTATTAGGGTTTGACAGTAGCATGGGTATGTTTGCAATATCGTCGAACGGCTCTCGTTCCTTTTATGGCGTTTTGAACGCTCAACCTTTAACTAAACGGGTTTTCATATCAGCATTTTATTTTTCTTAAGAATATATTCTTATAAAAAGGGTTTAGTTATAGTTATTTTAACTTCATAGTATAGCATGTTATAATATTTAATTATCATATAATATTTATTTTTTACGTTATCTTACTATTACTATAATAGTCGAGGAATGTTTATCTATCTATACATGATTGTTATTAGCACAATTTATTCTTGATTAGGTACTTCCACTTTAAATATTTTTATTTACTTCGCGTGGTTAGATAGTGTAGAGAAGTATAAAAAGTGTATGGAAAAAAAATAGGTTAGAAGACACACAGTTTATATGTTTGAAAGTTGCCTATAGAACAAAGAAATATACTTTCACATAGTTTTTTTATATAATATATTCGGTAATACCAAATTTTATATCAAACGGTTAATAGAGGGGTGTTAAAATTACATTTAATCGATGACGTCGAAGTCGAGCTAATTACTTACAGTATCATATGGACTACTGTAGCAATAATAACATTTTATGTTACAGTAGTTAACATTGCATATTTCAATATTATTTATATGTACCCAGTGTATAGCAGAGTAGACAGAAGGAATCAAAATCAAGACATTTTGTTCCCACGCACCGCCCAATTTTCAAGTCATTTTGTGCTGAGTAAGGGAAGTCAGACGTTGCACCACGACGACTTCAATGTCTTTATATTTTTCAGCATTGCGCTATTCGGTATATAGCAGAGAAGGCAAGGGGAATATAGTGCTAAGACGCTCACTTTCCGCCGCTCGGGGCATTGCACGTTGATTGGTGGAGTCAAATGCTGTCGTTTAGCTTATAATAATTTTATTATTATAATATTATATATTTCTTCCCTAAGAGTGGGAACTACACTCACAACTCTAACGCTTATAGTTGCATGCGTATGTCCTTTCGCCACGACGTAAGTTGGGGAATTTACATTATAGAATATAGATACTACACAGGGCTATATACGAAAGAGTGTCTTAATAGAAAGGAGTGTCTCAACACTAGAGTTCAAGGTCACTCGGGCTACTGCTACATGCGAGATACAGCGTGACGCTATGAAGAATATTATTACAACTTTGGCGTTAATGAAAATCCTTTACCCTTATCATGACTTGGTTAAATGGCTGACATTTTTTCCATCGAATCTATATAACTCTTAAAAACGTAACACGTTATAATGAGATCGTATAACGGGGTTGTTCAGGTAAGTGGGTGAAGGGGAAGGTGTAGGGCAAGGGGTTATTAAATTGGATGTTGTTGATATAAAATAACAGTAATTATGCGTAATATAACCGTCGAGTATCCGCCGCTATGAAATGGACTACTAAAAGTTTGAACTTGAGTAGACATTGGTTGATTTACAGTTTTCTGTATAATAATATCTTGGCGCAGGGGGCGCAAGGAGCACATGGATGTGAAGGTTGTGGGTTCGGTTCTCACTCGAGGGAATTCATTATTATTTATTAATACTTTCATTTCTTCCGTCTGGCACCAAGACAAAAGCCCGGCGTCGAGTTCCGCCACTCAATACGCAATGCCTAATAAAGTTCGGTGGGAAGCGGGGAACGGAGAGTGGGCTCAAATTATATTCGAAGGAATGCCTCTTGTTGTAAGTTACACAATGCAGTTTTGGTACTGCCGATATTATACGGCACCGACACGTGGGTATTTCAGAAGGAGAATGAAAGAAAGATAAATGCCGTGGAGATGCGAACTCTTCGTAGGATATGCGGAGTCAGCTCAGCCGATCGAATCCTCAATGAAGAGATAGGCAGATCACTAGTACCAATTTGCCTATTTTTTGTCGGCGTTTTAAGCGCTCGGCCGCCCATCAGACGGAATTATACTATATTTTTTTTTCCGCCTGTAATACCGAGCGCTATAGAACAATTATATCAATATTATATTATTCATCAATAATACTAGAGAACCAATTGATGCGTACAATACGGGTTACCATAGCTACGTATTTAGTTAATATTATATATTTTTAGGATTCCCCTTAAGGGTCACTTTGTTGATAGTCTGTTTGTCTGTCAAAACATTATTTATATCGAGATCGCGTAGGTCCACGGTCCGAGTCCAAGTAAACAAAATCTATAAAGTTCTTCCCGTGGACCTACAGTTATGAAATTTGGCACGGCCATAAGATCTTTAATAAAAATGAAGGCAAAAAAATTATAAGTTTTTTACAGAAAAAACTAATCATAATCGAATATAAATATTCGATGTTCATTTTATGCAAAATGAGTGCATACGTCGGCAACTCAAGTTAACCATTTTACTCACAATCAACACCTGTAGGATATTTTATTATTATATGGTAAGAAGTGAGAATTTGTTAGAAGTTAATCTCAAAAATGGAATTTTACTTAATTTTAACACATAAAAAAGATGACCAATTTATAATTGTAGTTCATTTTAAGCACAAAAATCTAAATCAAAAATAAATATAAAATATATATTTTTTTTGAATTTGTGGCGCAGGTCGTAGTGCAGGGACACAAAGTGTGACTGAAAAATCGACTGGTTGTGGGTTCGATCCCCACTCGAGGAAATTAAATATTTATTTAAATTTATATTTTCATTTTATCGCCCTGGTGTCGAGGCAAAGCGCGGCCTTGACTTTCGCCACTCACAAGCACACACAAGCAATGCCTCCAGAACTCGGAAGCTGATTTGATTTGATTTTAATGTTTTGTTAATTATGTTTAATTATCCAAGTCAATATTTTAAGTTAGCTAGTAAGTATTTAGGCAGAATGTTTGAAATTTACACGACTACCACCACCTCGTATTAATTTCTCAAAGGGTGGCAATCTCTCCCTGAAGACACACAAATGAACACTCCCTTAAATATTACATGATTTCATAAAAAGTAACAAAATATTAGGTGAAATTATTTACTTAATGTTCTCGAATATTTTAAAAATATTTCAATTATATGAGTAATACGGTCTCTGAAATACAATTCATTTTTTTTATTTGCTTGACACAACAATATGTACAAAACGTGAAAAAGCAAAAAAAAATAGTTTGGATTTACTATACGAAGCGAAATAAACTTATGTTTAACAATATGCACAAAAAAAATACATTATAATAAACATTGATAAGCTACATTACATTACATTTAAATAAGAATATTTTATTGTAATATCGACAGAGAGAACAAATTTCAAAACACTGCATAAATTTGGATATGTCACGTCTGAACCTTTCGAGAGACCGAAATATTTTACCACACTATTTATTATACAATTTCAAAAACAATACAAAACCATTCAATATCTTCATATTACATATTACGATAACACAATCGTCCGTAATTTAGCTTTCAGCTTATCAGACAGATTGAGAATATACAGCGTCAATTTACATATATCGATCATGTTCAGCCATAATGTTAGCAAAACAAGCTATTAGGAATAATCGCGGTCCTACAAAGTGCCTTACGGGATACCGACTATGCATATATTATATTAGAGAGCCCGAGGGCAAGTTTACATGTTTTATTAAACCATCATCCCCAAAGACGTGTTGGGAATTTAACTGCCGTCTGCAGCTCCTATATCAGTTAGTCTCATAACTACTAATTTACAAGTCCTGCTTCATTTCATTTTTTTTCTCGAACAACAAGGTAGACAGGGAACCTAGCATTGAGACAGTCTTATCCCATAATTTGCTCAATTTTTGAGATTTTGTGTTTTGAATGGTGAAACTCAACGCCTCGTCATAGTGATAATTATCACTCCCCCGAGTGTCCACCAAACCCACAACCGTTGTATTAACAGGCATACTCTGTCCAGTTGCGCAACGATGGCCTTTACCAATTTATGCGGTATCTAAATTTTGAGTGTAAGTAATGTTGTTTGTTCAGCATTATTGTTCAACTGTTGGTGCATCGTTATGGAAATGCGCTGTACTTTGATATGCGATATGAGGCAGCGCGCGTCGACGCTGCTGTGAACTAATTTAATAAGCGATGGTGGTGATTTCCTCCACTATTGTTTTATGGTTAATTGGGTAGAAAGATATGGCTTATTGTATGTACGCAAATTGTCACATAAAAAATTGACGCCATGTATTATTTTTTTATTAGTTTCACATTGTATGATGCCGAATGGTATCTAGTAAGTTACTCAGTTCTCCACTTTCCGATACCAATTGTTGAGACTATGCGTTTTGAGTTGCGAAACTCAGCGCAATGTTTTGTCTACTAGAACAGTAACACGATAATAATTTAAATCATTACTCCTACTCCAAAGAGTGGAAATCGACCTCACAACGTCTATTTGTAAATAGTTGTGAATTTAGTTCTCGTTCGGAAAAAAATAGTTATTTTTATTTCTATGCTCTGGTAATAAGACCGCCACTTTTGCTACCGAAAATGGAATATCTTAACGACTGGTTGGAAGGCAGAGAACAGAGTGTCTTAACACACGGATCTCTTTACCTACTCTGCTATATAGAGTATACAGTATGAAGTTAAAGAAAAAAAAATATTTTTACAATCAATGAATTGTATAAAAAATATATATATAAAAGTAGTATTTATCTCGAGCAGAAACGGAGCGGGTTGCTAGTTAGTAATATGAAAAAAGCGTTTTCATGTTGACTGCAAATAAAAAGGTTCGATGGTTCGGGACGATCCTATTTCCATATTTCCTCTATCGTTTCTATACATATATTGACTTGGACGAACAAAAAGTTTATATTCAAATTAGCAATTAATTTACTACTAGACTTAATATAAAGGTTCGTTGGATTTTTCAGCTCATGCAGAATATTTTTCTGATGTTCACTTTTATATACTTCAGAGATTGAGAAGCATTTAGCTTCTCTCAGTTATAGTTATTTTAATCTATGAAATAGAAATGGAATTCCAGCATTACATCCAGATTTGGTGGCGATAGGACCAATGGTGTGAATTACGCCCTTGTGAAGGGTTTTAAATAAAATATTTATTTAAATATGATTATTTGAATAATAATAGGAAAAAATCGGTTTACAGGGGCGGAGAAATCGACGGACAAATAAAAAAATATAGTTAATAAATAAAGAAACTGCTCCTATTCCATAAAAAAAGTCATTTATTACGTTTAACCCTAGATAGATACCATATTTCACTGTACACTACAGATAGTCGCAGTAGTTATGATACGCCGCATCGATGTGCGTTTTTTTGAGTAAGCATATTTTGGATTATGTACATATTAGGTTTATAAATGTAATATTATATATTGGTGTATATATTATTAGACTACATAAGTGACAAACATTAAAGTCTATTGATTTCTGTTTAGTATAAACAATTTCGTTATTTTAGTATTTATTTTAGTTAGTTTAGTAGTTATTTTGCTTATTGTGACCTATAACATGTATAAAAACGATAAGATGCTATGATTTAGTCTCAAAAAAGTGATAGTTATGCATTTTCCTAAAAGTTAAAAACTTACGATAAAGACTTACGTCACTTCGACGTACTAAATATTTTTTATTGCAAATACTGATGAAAGTGGCTGATTTGTTAATTGATTCTGTAATAATATAATAAAATAATAATAAAAGAACAACCACTTTTGCTCATTTGTAACTCCCGGTCTCACAGACATAAACGTCACCAATGGTGGATTAATGCGAACAAAATGTCTTTACACTGCTTACACTGATATTTGCGAGATATAGCGTGAAACCAAATAAGTCGATAAAAATTATCGTATACAATTTCCCTAGGCGTAAAGCTATTACTAAAATATAACTAACTTAATTAGGTATTTTTTGCGTGATTGATGCACAAACTAAGTGTTAGTGCATCATCCACGAACATTTTTAATTTATAAAATTATATAGTTCACTTAAATTATTCATTCCTTACTAGCACCCTAAAACGATATAGTTAAAATTTAATTTCACAGAATACCTCATTATAACGTAGCAACTTCTAATAATAAGAAGAAAGAGTAGAACCCGAACAATATTCAGGCTGGAGCAAAAAAAGGCATTTTTATTAAAATTTTAATTTACGTTTAACGTTCAAAGTAAATATTTACATCCGAGTATAATGACACAAAACGAGCCTCGCTGTGTCTCCTTTCATAACAAGCAGTGGCTGCGTCGACGATCAATTACCGTGCCCGGGATTACATAGTCCGTGGGACGGCATCCATTGAAATTTATATAAGAAAAAGAAAATTTAATTAAACCAACTAAAAACGCAATGAATATTTCCAGTCTTATCAAATTCACCGTGTAATTGATTCGGTCAGCCCTCATAGTAGCGGAAGCGCGATTGAGACACACAAATGTTTGACGTGGGATTACTTTCCAATTGGAACGTGCCTACGAAGACGGCGGCGGATCCCACTTATTTGAGCTCCAATTATCCACAATCTCTGAGCAAATACTCATAGAAATGAATTATGGTATGCATAATAAATGATAGTGGAGTATTTCAACAAATTATTTATAATTTTTAGCTTCCATTTTGAATAAAATAACGGTATTTTTTGATACTTTTGAAAAGAATAACATAATATATCTTGTAGCTAAATAAATAATCTTAACCAGTTGGAGGCCACGTTTTATCATAACGGAGCAATCTTTCTCTTTATTAATAATTAATTATTGTTAAAAAAAAACATGCAAAATTAATAGTTATAAGATCTATATGGGGCCACCCCTGAAGCATGTACTACCATAGAAAATAGTAATCAACGAAATCTATGTTTGGCATCTAAAGAGGGTTACTCTTATGAGATAAATTCTCGAAATTTTTATGAGAACGAGATAAAACGAATCCATTTTACGTTTTAAAAGTACACTCCAACAAAATCGGGGGCGACGACTTATTCGCAAAAAAAAAATCAGTTTGACAAAAGTCTTTGTCCGTTTTAATACAAAACAAATTATTTTTATCCTCAGCTTAGAATGGACAACAGCTTTTAAGTGAACAAAAAAAAGGCATTTGTCACTACTTGTTACTTGTAGTTCTCAACTTGTGAAATGTTAACAGCGAGACTTAAAATGGAACAAATCGGAAACGCTAAGAGAAGTTCCTCCTCTTTCGATTACACTTCGTCTTAATGAATTTGTATTGTATTCTATTTATTGTTCGAGTTTTAACCAATCAAATGCTCGTACAGATATTTATTTCAACTTCATGCTATATCCCGCACATAGCACAAAGAAGGCAGAGGGAAGCTGTGAACCTAGGAACTTCCGTTTCATTCCTCAGTTTCTTTATTTTATTATTAGTAAAATGTTTGCACTTTATAACAGAGTTAAGTAATTATTATTTTTTATATATATCAAAACAAAAAGGCACAGACATAATAACCTTAAACATAATAACAAACAATTTTCAAGTAAAATTCCTCATAATTTTCTTAACGGAACAATAAAGAACAACACAATTGGCCCGACTCGGCTATAGCTCGCATCTATTTTGGCTCCAAACTAAAAGCCGTCAGCTGTCGTCCGGTTAACGTTCTGGAGGATGTCAATAGATTTTAAACTTTCTATACGTTTTTAGACTAGCCTTTACGAATTATTCACGGTTTTATCTTGTTTTTATTATATATTGGCGGTGTGGAGGATATATGACTATATATGAGTGTAACGACTAAAATATCACTTGGACACAGGAATTCAAATGGTATATAAATTACTACATCACAATAATACATTATAGAGGTCAGTCAAGACGCAGTGACTTAAAGTGTGATTGTAACGCGACTGTTTGTGGGTTCCATCTCCACTCCAGGGAATGAAACATTTATTTAATCTTAAATTATCATTTCTTCTCTCTGATGTCGAGGCGAAGCGTCGCGTTGAGTTCTGCCACTCAACACGCAACGCAGTGTCTTAACATATAATGAATGAATGAAAAGAATTAATGTTGTGAAGATTAATTCTCGTCATTCTTGGTCAATGATTGTTTTCATTTGTGAATGTGTTTTCACATGTATGGAAGTTTTAACATCTGATCTTCTTGATCGCTATCAAATGAAGCGACCGGTGCCAAAAAGTTCTGCAACGAATCTCTGTGACATCTGAGACAGGGGGTAAAGCGTGTGGGAGCGATTTACCCCAACTGTCTGTATCTGGGTACTTGATGTGTATCCTAGCAGCCCATCTACTCTATAATAAAAAATCATATAGCGCTTTAGGAAAAGGTCGTCAACATGATCAAGCTGCTGCCCAG